>VYZQ01044287.1:0-27223 GCA_013400655.1 Mystacornis crossleyi
CTCTGTCTGTGTGTGTAGTGAAGAGGGGAACAGGCTCACACTGTGTGTTTGTGTTGGGGGTGTGTGGTGGGGTTTCTGGCTGTACCACAGGCATCAGTGGGCACAAGAAATCTTTTGGTATGTGTGTGGTGCACCAGAGGCTTGACTCTGAGCATGCGTGCATGTGTGTGTACACGTGTGCAGGGGTGCATGCCCCAGAGACAGGTTTGTCTGTGCCTTCATTAGAGAGCGCCTGGCAGTGAGCAGGCCTCTGTGCTTATGTGTTTTCCTCTCCCTGGGTGTGTATGCTTCAGGCGCCTGCATGTGTTGCGTTTGCAGATGATGAGGGCTACATCCTCAGCTGATGTAAAGCAGCACCAGAGACTATGAAGCAATTTACCCTCACTACAACTCCAGCACAGCCTCAGGCTGGAGGCAGTGGGTCCGGGGGGTGTGGGCTGAGATGCTATTCCATATCATGGGAATGGAAGACTTCCAACCTGGAACAAGACCTTCTCTCATCCCCTCCACCCCCTGTCCCCCAGACCATCACTCACATTTGAGGCAAGAACTATGGGGGAATGTGTGTGTGTGTCTATTTGGGGAGGGAGTGCTCCAAGGGGAGGGGGGCAGTGTGGTGACACACTCTGCTCCCAGATGTGATACCAGCGATAATTTCAATTTTATGCCTTTGTTATGGCTTTAATCACTTTCTTTATGCGTTTTGTTCCAGCGATCAGGGAGAGACACCTGATAGGCAAAAAGGATATCAGGGGAACAATTTTTATTTGGAATGTGGTGAGAAGTCTAATTAGAATTTGAATTCTGCTGAGCCTTGAAATGGTCGGTACTTTATCCTGATCGCCTTAGATATTGTTTCGAGTCAATCATCTGTCATAGTGCGGCACACTGGAGAGAAAGGCTCTCCATCCAGCCTGGTCTGTCTGTCGGGCTGGGGGCTGCTGGTGGGGAAAGGAAGGGTGACAAGAGGGAGGGCAGTGGACTTTGCTCTGCTAGATAGGCTCCCCAGGAGCAAGCACAAAGGGAGAAAACCCTTGGCACAGAGGTTTACCCTGCTGGGTACTCCTAGCTTTGCTGTGGGGTGCTGTCTGCTGGCTCCTCTCTCATCATTGCAGGGCTGTCCCCTTCAAATAGGGGATGAGGAGGACTGTGGGTCAACATAAATGTCCCCCCAGCTGCTGCCTGAGAGAGGAGCACCCTCACAGAGCTACTGAGCTCCACATGACTTGAAGATTTTGCCGCTATCTTTGCTGTGCCTATTAAACACTCTGGAAGGTCAGTTCTCGCAGCCAGACAGCCAGACAGACGGCCAGGCTAGGATGGATGGATGGACAAGTGTGGGTGGGAATGGCCATTCAGATGGATTTGTATGGGACAGAGGCAGAGATGGTAAACCAGTGACACAGGGTTGGATGTGGTACTTAAGAAAGGTGGGAGTGAAGATGGACGTGCCTCATCAGACTAAGGGCAGCAAGCACACTCATAAAGGGGTTTTTTCCAGACTCAGGCTGATCTTACTTCATTTGCGCTACCAGAACACAAGAAAAAGAGGACCTGGGAACATGACAAGACACACAGCAACTTTTGCAATCCTTCTGGCTTCAATCTCTGTTCTTAATAGTTAAAAAACCCCAAAACCCTAAACAAAACACACACACCCCCGCCAAACCCATAATGAGTCCTAGCATTTCAAAGCTAAAAGCCACTCCAAAGCTCACCAGAACATCTCCAGTAACATCCTTCCTCCTTGTCCTCAGTCTTCAGTGCCTCCCCTTGGTGAGACCATAGCTTTCACTCCTGATCAAACAGCTGCAGTACGGAGTTTAAGATGAACTGCACAATGGTGTGATGCCTTCTGCTGAGGAGAAGGAGGCACACAGGCAGGACTGCAGCATGATCTATGTACCAGGAGAGATGAAGTGAGGAGAATCACGAACAATAGAATCGTTCCAAGATCCCTAAACTTATTGATGTTGATGGTAAAGTCTTTATTCTGTGCCTTTCCTGCACTTTGAGATGGTACCTCATTCTGAATGCAACCTAAATGTCTGTAACATGAAAGATACAGATTGGTTTGGCTGTTGAAGAAAAGACAGTTGAATGTTTTGCCTTCTTGAGAGAAGCAGAAAATGACCTGGGACTGGGGGCTAATTAAAAGAGTTGCAGGCATCTGCAAAAATTTGCAGATAGGAAAGCCATTTGAGTAGTTCTTTCTAAAGTGTCAGCACTAGGTTTCAGAACTGACATACTGAGATGGGTGTAGGCAGCTCGTGCCTTTCTCAGCTACAGTCCAGGCTGTCTGCAGACTCAGGCAGACAGTGCTGTATGTTTTTACGTTCAATTCCCTCTTTAACAACTCAGCAAGGCAATACTTCTTTTTTTCCTTTTTTCTTCCCCCCACTTTTTTTTTTTTTTAACTTTGAGAAAGTGGATAGTGTCAAAGCTTATCTAAGGACTCATCTACAAATCCTTGGATAGTCATGTTGACAACTTTGGAATGTCTGACACAAAAGTCAGTGTTTTATTTACACTTCAAAAATGCATCTAGGATTGCAAACAGAGAGTAGCAATTAAATATACATGAATATTTGTAATTAGAACATGGTTTAGCAGTGGACTTGGCAGTGTTAGGTTTAACATTGGACTCAATGATCTTAAAGGTATTTCCCACCTAAATGGCTCCATGATTCTGTGGTGTGCTGTCATTCCAAGTATATTCAATTTTGGGTCCTAAAGATTCAATTCAGGTGAAGCAGGAATTTACCAAGTAAAAATCCCATGTTACCACACAAGCTGTACAGTCCAGCCATTAAGCCAACATATTCATGTGAGGGAGAAGATTACTGAGCCCCCAGTTTGCTCTGATTATGCCTGGTACCAGGTGTGTGGTTGTCGCATGGCAGGAGAA
Source organism: Mystacornis crossleyi (assembly GCA_013400655.1). Taxonomy (NCBI): domain Eukaryota; kingdom Metazoa; phylum Chordata; class Aves; order Passeriformes; family Timaliidae; genus Mystacornis; species Mystacornis crossleyi. The sequence continues at coordinate 2,909 of VYZQ01044287.1, forward strand.
GTGCCACAGTTCCAGATTGTGCTGGGAGGCTGGGCCTTGTCATGGGGCTGGTTTGACTGCAGGACCTTGCTGCTGCAGCAGATTCCCACTCTGGCATCTCCTCTGCCTGGATCAGCAAGACACTACTGCAGTGAGTCCCTCATTTTGGCCCAGTTTAGATCAGGAGGATCTGAACACAGAGTGCTGAAGCCCACCTCCACTGCCCTGTTCCTGGCTCCAAAAATATATACCACTATTTTCCTCCCTCCTAGGGTTGTGGATGTTTCGATATATGTGTGAAATAATAGCTGATCTGTGTTCCTTGCCTTAAGCTTTCAAGCTTAAGGAGAATGAAGAAGGAAATAATAATATTTTGTGTTCTGATGGACCTACCTAAAACAAAAGAATCCCCCCCCAATCCTTGTGAACACTGAGCTACAGATTTGGGCTGGATCCATCTTATCTTCACTGGAGCCATAATTCTTACGATTGAGCAAAGCTCTTCTGACTCAGGGAAGGTCTGGAGGGAAGACTGGGTGGAGGGCAGCTTACAAGGACCTGGATTTTTGTGCTATTCTGGAAGGCAGAGTGCTAATTCTAAGCCTTGATTATCACTGAGCTCTGGCTTCATGGAGTAATGTTTACTGTGCCAAATGGATCTTTATGCATCATATGCCTTGTTCATGATCAAACGTCAACTGATGGATGTTCAGCAGTTCTTGATGGCCTCCTGGTTTCTGCAGCCTTCTTTACAGCCCCCACAGCAACACAGAAAAGGACAAGGAACTGAAATCAGTGAAGATTGCGTGGGGAGAGCTGCTGTAGGCACTGCCAGCACAGGATGGGAAAGGGTTCAGATGTGCAGAAGGATAGGAAGAAAATCCAATAAGCAGGTCCCACTAATTTAAATATCAGTTGACCCTACTTGTTCTTATGTTGTGATACTCTGAATGACTACTTTCTTTTTCTTCCCAGGCTTTGGGTGTAGAACTGTTTAGATGAAGAATGCCAAACAGCTCAGCCCATATTATCACTACTGTTATCACTATGATTAATATTATTATTATTATTACCATTTGCCTCCTCGCACCACTCAGAACAAAGACCCTTGTGCTGAGCACTGTGCAGATGCACTGGGAGAAGATAAACAAATGCATGTTGACTTGCTTGAGTTTCCATACTGTGACAGTGTCAGAGCAAGGAATATAAACTAAACCTCCAAGTTCTTCTTGCAAAGCCAAGGATGGCCACTGTGTGCCTTCAAGCACTTTGAGCAGGACTTTTGAGTCATGACTATACCATGCAGCCGTTGGTGAGCCTGTGTATGCACAGGACTTCTGGCTAGTGCCACACCACCAGCAATGCAAATGATGAAGCCAGTAGGAAAACATTTAACTGTATCTTCTTGGGCTCCTGCTGCAATTTCCATCCAGCTCCAGTTGGGGCATCCCTGTGAAATGCTTCCAGAGTTCCCATCCTCCCAGGTCCTGGCCAAACAGATTTTCATGTACTTCTTGCTGGCTCAGGAAGGTTGGATAACCCTGCAAAGTCTGCCCACACTAGCTGGAGCCAGATTTGTTTTAGACTATTTCTCTGACCTTCTCACGGTTTTCTTCCCTGTTCTCTTATGTCTTTAGACTTATTCAAGTGCAGTGCTGATTTTTTTCCCCCCTCACTGTTCCTGGACACTCAAATCCATGCACAGTCCCACCTAGCTTGCCAACTCTGGCTGAGGTAAATTCTGGCAAAATGGCCTTAGCCTTTCCAGAAGGCAAAGCTGAGACAGAGGATTGTATCCAGCTCCCTGCAAAGGCATAGCATGAAGTCAGTCATTCCCCAGGACCAGCCTCAGCCTAACCAACCCAGAGAAGGGGATCTGATCTCTCGGTTCAAGCGAGAGAGCTCAAAAGAGGTTATTGGAGAGAGCCTTTCTGGGAGAGAAGCTAAGATAAGAGCATTGTACCCTTTGTGGGTTCTTTGGGGTCTATCGTATGAACCCACACCCCAGTGAAGCGCCAGCTCTGGGGACTCAGAGAGTGCTGCGTGCCTCCCTTCCCCATCAGCAGCAGCCCTGTGTCTGTGGCTCAGCTCTGTCCTCTCTTCCAAAATGCAGACATCCCTGGAGCTCTGAAGTCTTTTCCCTAATCAGTCCATTTCCCCTGGCATGGTCCTGGGACAGTGTGGTGCTTGCAGGCTTTGAGGTGTCTCTATCATTGGCTGGAGGCAAAGCCCTCCCTAAGCACTCCAGCAAGCCCTTCTTTATTTATTTTTAAAATTCCCCTGAGCCTACGAAGGTCATTTGAACAAATTGGAGCTGACAGACATTAACTTGGAAAAAAGCCCATTGTACCCTGATAAACTCTGTTTAAAGAGAAGCAAAAGTGCCAGGCAAGGGAGGAACAAATGATGAGAGATTTGTCACTGTTACCATAAGTTTAGGAGTCACTAAGTTGAGAATGTCAGCTCTGGCCTCACCTTCTCCCATTATGCATTATTACACATTCCAGGTTTGCTATTTCCACTGCAGTAGCTCCTGACAGAGGAAATGGGCTGAACTGGGATGTTGCACAATGCCACAGGGACAGCCATTCCCAGTGCCAAGGAGATTATGAGGGCGAATTAAATTGGTGGGCCATACACGTAGTGAAGAGGGAGGGAACCAAAGCCCAAAGATGAGGTGCTTCAGTCCAGGTCCCACAGAGAATCACCATCGGAGATGCAAACCAACCTCAGACCATAAGTGTGCCCCTTCCAGTCCCCAATCCTTGAGCCCAGTTTGCATCTCTCTGTGATCTCAGGAATCCATGCAGGAGTGGGAGATGAGTGTGGTTTCATACCTCAGTGTGAACACAGCACTGCCACAGCTCTAAGCCCACGCTTCACTGAGGACACAAAACTGAGTGCCTCAGCCTGGACCCTGAGGTTTATCCTTCTGGGACCTGCATGGCAGAGATAACCTCAACAAGCCATGGCCATTGCCAGCTCATCTCTGAGAGACTGGGGATGGTTCTTTCCCTTCGGCTGGCAGCCAGAAGAGCCACCTGAAGGGCGGAGGGAGATGGAGAGGGAGAAATCAGATGTATCAGTCTTAGTCAGTATGACTGCTGATAAAACCTGTGCTCTGTCCAAAGACATATCCTAATGCCTCCCATTCAATTTGCACATAGTTTCTTTATGCTTTGCTTAGTGTCCTTGAAGCAAAGGCAATTGGTTTCTCCTCTCCTCTGGGCATCATGTGGGATCCAAGTGGCTCCAGACCCCTGCGGAGCTGCAGCAGCTGCCAATTGTTCTGACAAACCAGGATCAAATCTCAGAGAGGAACAGGCCTGGGACTGTCACGCTTACCTGGCCAAGTTCAGGCCAGGGCTCCTTCTACCACACAGCAGATGAGAAAAGAACTTCTCCAACTGCAGATCAGAGCAGTCAGAAGTGGCAAGAAGTGACTAATACACCTTACAGAAAGGAACCAGGCCATGCTTTTCCTCATGTCTCTTTGTCTTGGATTTCTGCAAAAATGAATAGTAGTCTTTGTGCTCACATTTTGTCCAGGACAATTACTAGGGATCCAGGGCAGTGAGCTCAGACTCAGCACTGAAGGCCTTCTGCAACCAACTGAGTTATAAATAGCATCTGGCTAACCGGGCTGAGAATTTAGAAGTGTCTCAACAAGTCACTGCAGCTACTATCACCATCTAGGCAAAACTGTCAGCTGCAGGAGAGCTGTTCCTCATCAATACCCTTTGAGATCAAGAGTGGGCCCGAGTCCTGGCAGGACTGAAAGCCCTATCCACATATCCAGCCATGAAGAGCACCAGGAAGGTCTCTGCTGCTCACATGTGGCCCTATGCCCAGTGATCCCTGTCAGGAAGATGAAAGGCAGTGCTCTTCTCTGGGTTCTTGTCCAGTATGCAGCTGCAGCTTAGCAAACTCTCCTCCAGCCCTGGATGCGCTGTCCCTCTGCAGCACTGGCATAAATGGGATGGCCAATCTACTGCGCATGAGAGATTTCCAGTCTTGGCTGAATGTTCCAGATCCACAATGACCTTTGTTCCAACAGTGAATGGTGTTAACCTCAACTTTCTGTGTTTGGGCTCCCTGCCCAGCTTTACGGTTAAGCATTATAGCAATGTCTTTCCTGCTGCCCATTTTCTCTCTTGGAAAAGAAGATTACACTTCTGCAGTGCTGCAGTTAGACCTGTTTGACCTTTCCCTCTCATGTAGATGCCCGGACAAGTCAGAGGGGGCTGGGCAAAGATGGGCAGTGTCCTCACACCACAGAGACAGATAATTTGCCTGATTGCCTGCACCATTCCACCTACGACTTCCTCAAGGCTTGCTCTTCAGTTCTGCCTGCACCCACAGTCAAGGTCAAATCTATGTTTTCCCTCCAACTCACACTGCAAACACCAGTGGTCAACCCTGAATGACCCATTCAGCTGGTCCCTGCTGATCTCTGGCCATGAGACGTGGCTCACCCTACACTGACCTTCAGAGCCACCTCCCTCTGCTTTGTTGTGGCTTTAGAAATCACTTGAGCGTGAAAGCCCTGGGCACAGGAAGTCCATCAGGGCAATTGTGCCCCAAATCCCACGTTCCTCATCTCTTACCCTATTGCAGCCCCTTTCTTCTGAACTATTCTGTTGGGGTTATGCACCTCAGTCCTGCATAAAACAAGCCATCTAATCCTCCATGTGAGTCCATGCCCTGCCTCTCAGTTCGCAGGATAAGCCTGGCCCTGCTGGTTTTCAGCTTTTTTGGCTTAATGGCTTTCTTTCACTAGGTATGGGACAGAGTCCTGGTCTTGCTTAGGGCTGATATTTCTGATCTGTAGGTAAAAGCAGAATAAATAGTGACTCTATTACTGCACCTAAACCTTACCTACAAAACAGTCACAGCTGCAAGCAGAACTAGTGAAAGCATCGAGAGAATGTTGTAGGAGTGTTTCAGTTTCAATGTAATTTCTATATAGTAGGGTTGCAGTGGGATTTCCTGGAGAACGTATGTAGAAATTAAAAGCTCTTTTTCTAATAGATTCCTTCAGCTTTCTAAAGCACATTTTTATTGGCATTATTTTAGAACTATTTTTCTCCCTCTGTATGAAGCCTCTTCAGTCAACTTTGGTTACAGATAGGAGTTTTAGAACTGGGGTTAAATATGATGGAAAACAGAGTATGCTTCTATTGATGGCAATTCTTCATGTAGATTTGACCTTTGGGGGAAGAGGAAGGTTGTTTTGTAACCAAAAAATTCTCTTGCCAAAAATGTTGCCCTGGTAACTGATGCTGTCGAGAGCAGCCTGGATCCTTATGCTATCCATTAAAGAGAATCTGACTCAGGAGAGCAAAAGGTGGACCCTGGAGAGCTGTCTGGTGTTGGCTAAGAGGGGCTGGAGATGCCAGAGATGCCTGTGTAGGGAGGAGGGAGGAAGCATGTGAGATGAGGAGGCCAAGAGCAATGAGTGCAGGATGAGACCCACAGGGGCTCAGGTGGTTTGAGAGACTGATAGGGGCAGAGATGATGTTGGAGGCAGGAAAACTGGCTTTAGGGACTTGTCAGCATCAGTAATGCATGGAGGGTCTCATGCAATGCCTTCCCCAAGGTGCAGTGATGTTTTGAGATTCCCTCTCTGCAAGTCCTTTCTGCACCCTGCTGCAGCAAAGATCATTTTCTGGGCATCACCTTTCCTTTCCCCCCAGCTGTAGTCATTCCACACCAGCCTCAGCCCCACCTTCCTGGGGCCCCACCTCACCAGTAATGAGGGGGGATGTGTGATCTTCCTTTCCTGTGCTCCTGCGCTTCCCTCTGGATCCCAGCAACAAGTTTAATTGGAAAAAACCAAGGCTGACTTGGAGGCAAGGCAAGGAGGCAGGGAGAGCCTGTGCCAACTGACACCATGATCGATTACCTGGAACTCCACCTGACACTGAAATTAGGGTTTTTTAATGATAGGCCGACTCTCCCTGGATGTGAAATTCAAATGATCTCCAAAGCTTCCCTGTGACCATCAGTCGCTGCACGCAGTGGTACACGCCACATGCAGGTACTTTGTCTCTGTCACTGCTGAAAGGACATTGTTATTACCAACAACTCTTTGTATTAACCAGTCTCCTACCTAATAGACAACACTTTACGTTCTGCACCGTTACCCAGTCAGGGCTGCTGTGTGCCTGAGAGACACACGCTTCCCCTCAGCTCCCCTGGGGCAATGGAAAGCCAGTGCTTAAAAAGAGATACCAAAATGGAAGATGCACACATACCTTGTTCCCCTGTTGCCCCCCATCTCTCGTGCTGGGGGGTGATTTTCATTTCTTCTCAACTGCAGGCCCAGAGCACAAACTGGTGGGGCAGGGACTGGCTGTTCTGGGATGTGCCAAGGTGCCTGGCAAGCAGGCAGTTGCCTGAGTTTCCTTTGGATGAGAGAGGGGAGCTTTTCCTCCCACTGACATCTTCCCCATCCCAGGGCAAAACTGGGGGAGGCAATACTCCAGGCAGTTTTTCCCATCTTTATCCTGCTAGGTGAGCCATCAAGGAAGTGCCTGGTGCGCTGGTAGCCTCACATGCCTGGACAGGGCAAAAGAAAATGAGCCATCCCATCCCAGAGTCCGCCGTGTTCCTGAGCCCTGGTGCATCTCAGAGCTTTGGCACCTAAGTGGAGGGATTGTCACTGCCGGTGGAGGCTGTCTCCCAAGATAATGTCTCCACCTTTCTTCCTCATCTCTTGACCACTTTTGCCTTGGCCTCTGGAAGGCAGGAGGAAGGTAACTGGTGTGAGTGGGAGAGACCCGGAGCTATTCTGTGGCCGTGACCTGAGCACTGACTGTCTTTTCTTAGAGGAGATGACAAGCAGAAGGACCAGTTTTCTCTTCCTGATGGGCAAGGATGAAAAGGAAGTGATGATAAAAAGAGAAAGAGATTAAAAAAAATGTTAAACAATGTCAATACAGCATAGAGAGCAGTAGCCTGTAAGCCACCATGCACTAAGCAGGATTTCCTACATCTTCTTGCTTTACTGAATGAAGATTTGGAAATATACACGGAGGGAAGATGTCCTAGCACAGAGAGTGCTGTGGTTATGGAGTCTTCTAACAGCACTGTGGAAGGCATCATCTCCAAAGGGGGTCCTTGGCTGTATCATAAAGTGTCAACAAGGAGGGAACACAGATTCTGCATAGTGGAGATGTTGGAGAGAAAAGGGAGAGGTCCTGCCTCCGAAACTGTTCACTGCAAATCCAGATTTCCCCCCATGGGAGGCACAGTGAGAAGGTTAGATGGGGACACCAAATGTTTCCAGCTCTAGTAGGAATTGCTTTGGGCTGTGTTGAATGAGAAAAGCCGGACACACATGGGTCTGGACAGGACTGCAGGAAGCTATAATTCAGACCTTCTGGTTTGCCTCACCAAGTGAAACGCTGGGTGATGACACTGACATTTTTTGACAGGTTGACCTCTACAGTGTTCCTTTCTTCCTTCAATTAGGTACCAGCATTGGCATATTTAACAACATACTCTATGCAGCCTCAGTTTCCCCGTGGTTAAGAGATGTTTCTTGTTTTTGATAACTTGTGGGCATCTTTGATGAGGAAATGCTATATGAATTGCCATGGAAAAATCACGTGGTCTTACAGTGCTTCAACTCTCCCTCCCCATTTTACCTATATTGTTGAAGGTTGCCTTTTCTTAAGTGAATGCTCAGCACCAAGCACTCCTTGGCTGCAGCCTCAGCTGTCCTCTCTGGCCATGCCCCAGGGCATGCATTCAAGCAGCTCAGACACCTTCAGTCTGGGAGGGAGTCAGTGACAGAGCTGTATTTGTCATTCGAGGTGGTGTGGTGCTATGGGAGGTGTTGGGAGGGCAGTGCTGTGCTTTGGTGGTGCATGGGATGCCTCTGCCCTGTACTACTCCCAGCCAGCTCAGAGCAGCTACTGGTGCCCTCAGCAGCCTGTGCTGATTGTCCTCCAAGTGAGGTTCCTGTGGGAGCTGAGCAGAAAGGGGACGCATGCAGACAATGTTCCCTGCTTTCCTCCATCGCCTGGTGAGCAGCCCCTAATCTGAGGGGCGTGCCAGTATTAATGCCTTTAATAACGACGGATCAGATCGTATGAGGAGTTTTAATTGATGTCTATATCCCTGGAAACATAAAAACAGCCATGCGAGCATCTTACCACTATTATTTTATCAAAGGTTTTGACGTGGCTGCTGCATAGGAGATGTCAGGGAAAAAATTCATGTCTGCAAGGCACAAACAGGCGAAGTAATGGGATATAAATCAAAAACAGTGAAAGGGGAAAGTGGTTAGTCACAAGATCATAGAGTTTTCACTAAAAGGGAGAGCAGTGAATTCTCAATACAAGCAGCAGAGTGCATTCATTCTATGGTGCCATCAGCCCTTTCTCCCTTCCCATCCCCAGTACCTCAACCCCCAGCCCTAAGGACGCAGAGTCCTGGGGCAGAGCTGGCCATCTTGGAGCTGCCTGTCTGGTCAGAATGGTACAAAGCCTTTCTCTTCCTTGCCCCCTTCTACTTGTACAGAAGACATGGAAATGTACCCCAAAAGCAGGGTTACAAATAGCAGCCCCTCTTCTTTGGCTGGTCAAGAGTGTAAGTAACCTTTTGGTAGGTTTGTTCACTTTGCACCACATGGTGGTCTATGAACACAGGTATGGTTCCCATTACAGAGGGGACAAACCGAAGTGTGGGAGACAAAAGGGGCTGATAGGTTTACTCTAGGCTGGTGCAAAGAGGAGGAAGGAAAGCATTAATTCTGTTCACCTTGTATGCCTTAGGGTAACTTTAGGAAACCACCATGCAATGCCAGCAGGAGATCAGTTGCAGATGTGCTGCTTTTCAGTGACTAGTTCTGACCTTCAGAGCACAGGAATAGCTGGGACCCTTTCGATGGCTCACGACACTATGTTGTCCCCCTTCCACAGCCAGAGCCCCACAGAGCTGAGCCAGTGAGCCAGGGCAACTGAGATCCACCTGTGAGACCCTCACAAGTCAATCCTGCAGATACCTTGCAAACTAATTGTTTCTCCTAGCCAAAGTGTCTCATGGGGTGTTGTTCTGTCGTGGGAAGATGTTCAAACTGGCCAACAGCTGGGAAGCCATGAGTACAGTGTGAGAAGTTAGTGCCTTTTCCAGGGCACTGCTGAGGAAGCTTGCAGCATGGCTTCCTTGTCCAATTGCTTGGGTTGCAAATGTGAAAACCTAGAGAGGGGGGTAAAAGTAGAAGGAGGAGAGGAAGGGGGGAGAGGATGAGAAGGAGGAGAAACTGGTGGATAAAAAGAAATTTGAAAAAAAAGTAAGTGAAATATTCAAACTGGAAAGTGATATTATAAAAAACTGCAGGCAACACGCTTGAGTGCATTCAAATTTATTCAAACTCTGCATCTGACATTGATGAATGCAACAGCTTTTTCCACAATATGTAGAGCGCACAGGGCATTTAGGATTGCAGCATCCCTTTCACTGCAGCTGTCTGGGGGCCTGTTCTGAGCGCTGTGGAGACACCTACTCTGGGGCCTGGCATGCCCCCTTAAAGAAGAGGCCAGGAAGCCATTTGGGAAGGAACACAAAAACAAACATAGAAGAAGGATTTCAGCAAAGGATCGTGGAGGAGAGATTCCAAGGCTAATCCAGCCTTACTGTGTGTGAGGTCTTTATCTTCGTGGCAGGACCAGTTTCTCCTCTTGCAATGGTGAGTTCTTAATATGTGTGAATCCATAGGAGAGGGATTCTATTGGGATGCACAAAGTCATTGTCTTTCTGTAGGTCCTATAAAAAATTACCTTACTGTCTGCCAAAAAAAGCCTCTGTGCAGATATACTTCACAAGCAGGGACATCAAGATCCTGTTCTCTGGCACTCAGTAGCAAAAAGATTTTGCGGCTCTGGCCCAACGTAAGACCAAGAACTAGTCATCTTCCTGCAGGGAGCACTCTTGCACCCTCTTTGCACGCCTCAATGGCAGGCTGGCACCCCAAGCGATGACTTCTACACTTTCCTCCAATTTCTCCTCCCCTTGCCTGGGAAGCATAGCAGCTTTTAGGAATAACAGGGTACAGAAGAGCTTGAGTCAACAACCACCTGCGACTGTTTATCTATAGATTTCATGCTTGCAGGGTTTTTTGGGAAGAGGATGGATGGAGTTATCTTTCCGATGGATGCAAACCCACCAACGTGCCAAGTAGGCACTGAACTCCCACTTTCTCTTCCACCTCTGTATGTGGACAGAGCGCATCTCTGCGGAGTCACAGCACAGCAAGAATTTCCATGCATATTTCTTGTGGCACTGAAGCTGGCAGAAAGCTGGGAGGCAGCCTGGAAGACCTGACACCCTCAGCAAGCTGCAGATACTCATGGAGAGGGTAGGATTCCTTCCTTCCTTCCCAGTCTCTCTGCCCATGGACACCTGAGACAACCTCTGATTTTTTTTTTTTTCTGTGTCCAAGGCTTTTATACCTTCATGTTAGAAACAATCTGATGTCTAGGACATAGGAGGCCTGAGTTAAACTGCCAGATCCACAGCAAACTCCCTGTGTGGTTTGGGTCAGGTCAGATCAACATGGCAGGTTAAATTCCCCACATGTGATGTAAGAGCAAGTACAGCAGCCTGGTGCTTTTTTAAACAAGAGATGCTTTTATAGTGCCATCATTGCAGGCTGTCATGTTTTCCACAGTGTCTTTCTGCTACTGTACTATATATAACACTTATAATTTCTGTTTTAGGCTGTTTTGTCTTTCCTTTCCTTCTCCTTTCCTTTGAAATCTTATCTGTGCAACTGTGGCTCCATCTTTTGCTCAGATGGAGACCACTGTGTGTGACACATGTAGAAATTTGGCTGCTCATCCTCCATGGTCAGAGTGGGGACCTGTGAAACAGAGGTTTCCTGCTGTTTGCTCTCCAGTGCTCTATACGGCTCCTATGTGAAAGGGAAGAATGCAGATCTGACTTGGCTCTGGCAGTCTGTCTGCCAGAGCAGCCACCTGGGAGACGAGGGAGTGGGTCACTCTGTGGGACAGCACCAAATGGCAGAGCCTGTCCTGGTGTGCGCTGAGATGCTGCTGTTGTACCCCAGAATCATGGCTGGACCAACCTGGAGGCAGCAGGAGCATGGCCAGATCCCTAGCAGAGGTTAGTGCCTGGGGTCATCACCTGAGCCCTGTCATAGAGATGGGCTTGATAGGAAGGGAAGTGGTAGGGCAATGCTTCAGCAGCACAGGCATGATGGGTTTCAAAGAGGGACCTTGATTTGTGCAAGATAACAAAGGAGTCCAAATTTGAGCTTATTTCCCCCAAGTCCAGCTTTTCTGTGGCCCATTGCTTCTAGCAAGGACCATTTCTAAGTCTTTAGGAAGACCTTTGGTGACTGTTCATGGTGGTCTCAGAAGGCCACTTAGGCCAAGGCTGGACAGCTGAAAACACCACGTAAGAAGCAAGAAAGTCCGCTGTGTCCCAGGAATAGGACATCCTCAAAATGTCTCTCTTAGAGTGGCCTTGGGAAATGACACTGCCTTGCCTGTGTCCTCAGAAGCACAACATCAGAGAGGCCACCTCTCTCCCTCCCACTGTTGAGCTGTCTCTGCAGATGGGCAGGGAAGGCATTGCTACCCTGGATCCTGCTCATGAGGTCCAGTAAATGGTTTGGGGATATGTGCTGTGGCCTTACAGGGTAACCGAGAGCTTCTCCCTCTCTCTCTCTCTCTCTTTTTCTCTTTAGATCGTCGTCATGGTGTAAACAAACAAGCTAAACTCTATGAGATTTACAGTGCCCAGCTTCGGTGGCTTCCAGTGCGGCGCAGTGAGATATTTCTGTACAGGCAGGCTAAGCACTTTCCATTTTATACCTCAGCGGCTTTATAGCATCTTAAGGATTTCTGTGCATGCCTGGCTTCACTCAGAGGGAAAAAAATCAAGCTTGTAAATAAATACTAAATATATATGAACAAAAAAGACAGAAGGGAAGCGAGAGGGACACACGCATGCACACACGCGCACGCACACTTACCCACACTGGCAGAGGGAAGCAGAGAGGAGATGCAGAGATAGAGGGGGTTGATGAGAGATGGGGAGACGAGATAAAAAAGCCAGCTGAGCAGCAAGCTGAGGACGGGCTCTCCTCCACCACAGCCAGATGGAAAGAAAATAAGCCAGAGTGAGCGGCTTTCTGGCAATTTGGGGAATATTAATTTCCCGTCGGGTCAGACTAATGGCTGTGCCTGAGGTTAAGCCGAAACAGCAGATGAAGGCTCTCTGCTCTGTTACGGCCCTCAGCCCAAACCCAGGCACACCCACTGGGCTGCTACCCTCATACTCTGCCCCTTCTCATTCTGCCTCTCTGCCGTTTGACAAGTCCTTTCTATGGTCAGATCTGCTCCTGACCCCAAACCAGGAGCAAGCCCCCAAGAGCAGAAGCTGCACCTGGCTCTGCAGGGCTCCTTCACTGGTGGCTCCTGTGGTCTGTTCCTGTGGGACAAGAGTGGCAATTTTCTTTCCTCCCATTTTTGTGACTAACCGGGTTTTCTCTCTCCAGTGCTACCACTTCTCTCATCTTTGGCAGAAGGACAGAAATACAGCCTTTAGCCTGAAGCAGGATCCCATTGGGGGTCCAGTACCCCCAGATTTCAATGCTAGTGTAGGTAAGGTATCCCCAGAACCTCACTATATGTCTTCTCTGTCTTTTGGTATCAGCAGCCTTTTCCTTGGACACTTGCTGACTAGTGGACTCCTAGAAATGAGCTTCAAGGCAAGCTTTTTGAGCTTTGTGTTTTGTTTTGATGCTAAGATGTTTAATCCCCAGTCAGGATCTTTCACCTGCACCTGTCATATGGAAAACAAACCCAAGGGCCAGCTGCATATCGCAGGACACAGCAGCAGGACAGGTTTCCTATAGGATCCTTCGTCACTCCCAGCACTTAGCACCAGCTCCACGGCCTTGATACACAAACTAAACCTCCTCCATGCTTGCCGCTGCCAGATCTCACTGCACCATATTGTCCTACCACAAGGGATGGGGCAGTGAAAGAAGTGACTTTACAGTGGCGACACAAAGAATTGATGCCAGAGGTGGGAGCCAAAGTTTGATTTCTGTCGACCTGCTAATGTGTCATCCAGGGGGACCACACCACACGCTGGGTGAAATGCAAGCTGACAGCTAGTGTGTTTAATAGAGCTGTTGCAGCTCTGCATGGCAAATGGCAGCCTGCATCCAAATCTGAATGTGGCCACCCTTACATCCTGGCTGAGCTGAGCTGAAGGAGCCTTGGGAATAAGGACTGTGGCCAGGGGTTTTCCATACAAACAAGGCCAGTGTGAGGACAGTGTGTCTGCTATGGCTTTTCTGTCACTTTCCTCATGTGGTTTCCCTTCCTTTAGTCCTGGCACATGCTGACATTTCCTGATGTTGGGCTGGCTTATCACAGCAGGAGGTCTGCGTGCTCCAACTTTTAACCAGGCTGCTGCTCATGTGAGCATCCAGTACAGACTAAATGTGTACATGTGGGTAGCAAAAATCTCTGTCCACAGTGCACAGTGTACAGGGAGTGTACGGCCCCGCTGACGTGGAAGTGACACGGATGCCAAGGAGATGTCAATTCACACTTCCTCAGGGAAAAGGCTGCATGCCATGCAGCAAATGCAGGCAAATGCCTGCAGCTCCCCAGCTTTCCCTTGAACGATCTATGCCATGAAATGTTGCTTATGAGGCTACCTGAAGTAGTTGGGCCCAATTTTGGTCTTTGCATGGTGGGAAAATGCTCGTGCAAGGCTTTTCTGGTGGAATAACCCCAGGCTTGAGTGTGGCTGGCTCCATCTCCAGGTGTGAGGCCACTGTGCTCTGCTCCCAGTGCCGGCTCCCTGCTGCTGGCCTGCTGCCCAGAGCAGAAGGGCTCCTGGGCCAGGGGAAGGGAGAGTATCCCCTTGGGTTGCTGACGATTTCTCACCATTCTCTCTCTGCCCGGGACTTGCTTCCCCTTCTCAGATATTAAGTATTCAAACCTCATTTACATCCTTATTTTTCAATTTGCTGCCACAGTAGTTTAATTTATTCTATATAATTTCTTTTTCTGAGGGGACATTAATCATTGCCCTGTGCTTTTTGGCGCCTGTGGGATATGTGTGTGTTTTTTTTTTTAAATCAATAAAATAAAGCAACCTTCCTTCCCTCTACCCACCCCCCACCCCCCCATACACACACATATTGTTTAAACTTTGTAGAATCATATTCTTTTATCTCATGCAGTAGTTTAATACCTGGTACCCCTCTGCTTGGAAGACCCTTATAACAGTTCTAGCTTTGGAGCTTCGGTTATGCCCAGATTAAACAAATGGCAGTNCCCCCCCATTCCTTCCCACCCCCAACATGCCCCTTTGCCGGAGGAGAGAAATATCATTTCTCCAACCATTTTTTTACCCCCATTGTTTCCTTCATTTTCAGCCCAAACAGATTAACTTGTCTTTTTTATTTCTGATGAAATGCTGTGTGAATAGGGTGTCTGGGAGGGGAGAGCTTCTGGCTGGTTCTGCCCGCTGTGTCACTCGAAGGGTGGGTTTAGGATGACGTCCCTGCTCAAGTGCTGAAGCCCAGAGCCACTGGAAGGGGAAATTTGGAATTTCCAAAGCCAGGCCTCGGAAGGAACAAGCCCACTTTTGGGGCCGGCATGACTGGTCAGCTGCGGAGGATGCAAAACCACTCAGCCCAAAGAACTGCAAACATTCAGCCTTGAAGACAGGGCAATGTCTGCCATGACACTCGAAGGAAAAAGAGAGATAATCATGGGGAAGAAAGGAGAGAGTTTGAAGGAGGAAGAGAGAAAGAAAAGGAAAAGCCAAGAAAATGGAAAGAGAAAATAATTAGGGAAAAAGAGAAAGACCAGGGTGCCCAGAGGTTAATGGCTTTCTCATTTGACTCTAGCTGATTCAAACACAAGGAAGAGTGGTTTGCTGTCCAGGCTTAGCCTTGTGTGTAGCTCATGGGGCCCAGGCTGCTCTGCCGTGGGGTGTGTGACACAGTGGTGCCGCAGCATTGTGGGGCGTGAGCGGGGACCCCCAGGCTGCACAGCAGAGGCCTCCCGCAGGGCACAGCATCACAGGCTACGCTGCCACACGCTCCAGGTTTTGTCCATTATAGCTGCTTTCTTGTGTTGTTATATAATCTCTGATAATGAAAGTCCAGTTTGAAGAGGATGCTTAATGTGGTATTAGTCTGTTGAAATATAAGTGTAAATTACATGCCTGCAGCTAGAAAAAAATGGTTACAGCAGAAAACATCCCTCTTTAGTAGCATTGTATAATCAAGAGAGCTGATCAAAAAAGAATTTTGATGAACCAGTATTCCACTGGAAAATGCAGAATCCTCCAAATTGAACCATTTTCTGGAAATGTTAAATGTTGACTGGAATTCTTGGCAGAAGTTTGAACTGACCCAAAATGCAATGGATTATTTGGTTTTGCTTTTCTCATTACATTTATAAGCTATTTTGTTTTTTCAGTGCTATCAGAACAGAAACTTTAACATTATTTGCATGCCTCTGCATTGAATTTCCTTCAGAATTAACATTCTGTTCTGCCCCATTCTGTCCACTTCATTTTTCATTTCACTTCATGATGAAAATAAATGTAGAAATAACAGAATTTCCTGTAAGCTGGAATTTCTAATTTTCTATCCATTTCTAGAGATCAGCAGTTCTAGGAGGCAATGGAACATTTTCCCCAATATTATGACAAGGCAGAAGAAGTTACTTGGAAAATATTTATCTCTATCGAAAAGTGCCTAGTTATTGTAGAATAGGCAAAGTTCTGAACCATCTCCAAAAAAATAGGGTTGAACACAGCAGGTTCGTCTACACTGATGTCCAGAGCCACCCATGCAGTGAAGGGAACTGCCATGCAAATGCATGGCCTCAGTCACATCATTTGGCAAACTGCAATCAGTGATGCTGATGGAAGGAGGGGAGAGGCTGCAGCCCTCATGCCCCACCAGCACAGGCGCTGCCGTCTGAAATGAATAGATTTCTGGGAGTTGTGTCTGTACTGTTGGTTTGCTGCCAGGGTTTCTCTGATAATGTCTATCTGTAATGGATTTGAAACGTTTTTATGGAGGTATGTGCAAGGTTTTGGACATGTAACAGAGAAAAGATGAATTCATCCTTGGCTTGCAAGAAGCATGAGCTCCATCACCCAGCCATGAGCAGGCCTGCACTAAAGACCATCACAGCAAGTCTTGAGCTCCCATTTGCCTCCCTGAGATGTAGGTTCCGGTTGGCAGTGCAGGACTGCTGTGTGGTAATCAGAGCTTGGCACCCTCCAACTGAGGTGTGCACCAGCCACCTTGAAACCCTCTGGGCCCGAGGGTGGCACAGACAGATGCCGTGAGCTGGGTTTGTTGTGTGTGATGGCTCCACTCCAAACCACGGTTCCCTCCTGGATCCAAGCGATGCTGAAAGAGCAGTGTGTAAATGACAGCGAGCTTGTCCCCAGCTCTCCTCTGCACCCTGGAAGAGTGATTGCTTCTGATCATGGACCGTGAACTTGCAAACACTCACACAGTCCTGTTCCTGCAGGTTGGATTGGGCTCAACACTGTCACCCGAATTCGAAGCAGACCTCTTGCAGGGCACCCACCCAAGCATTGCAGGATGCCCCAGCCAGGGTGGTCACAGCGTCTGGCCACTTGTTTCTCTGAGGAAGGAACTCCTGGAGTTCAGCACTTGCATCTGTGTTGCAAGCATTTTCTGTGCCTTTGTAGCTATGCTTATGTTTCTCGCCGATGCCTCAGGGAGCATTCTGTGAAGCTGAAATAATGTAAGATCTGTTCTGCTCAGGGTGTTTCACTCCCTGGATGGTAGGAATACTACGAGAAGACCAGATCTTGCAGTATTTCAGCCCCATAAGTGGCTCCTTGAGGCAAAGAAAGACTCATGAAGAAGAAACACAAATACAAATACCAAGATATTTGGTTTCCCAGTGTGATCTTTCCTCCTCTTTTGCTGTTCATGTGCTCACTGGTACCCATGCAAAAAATAAAATAAAAAGAACCACCCTACTCACAAACCAACTATATGTGAAGTGGATATTACAGGGTATGGCTTATGATTTCATAAAATACTTTCACATACATATACAGTAGAGGCATTGATGGGGCAAAATAAATATCAAAATTTGTCTGTGATTTTGCCATAAAATACGTGTGGGTTGGGGCCCGAATGCATGATATCATAGACAAGAGCCAACTCATGTGTGTTCATACACAGAACCACCATGGAGCACCTTCACATGTGTGTCCTGAACTGCAGCCACGAGCATGGCAAAATCAGACTGAAACAACCCCAACAGCTTGGGAATTTGGACACGTACATGTTGGAGTGTGTCTTACAAAATGTGCATAGGGGCATAATGAAATGTGCAATAATCATGACACACAGGACACACATGTCAGAAATCATATGTCCACATGTATGCTGCCGAGCAGAGGAAGGAGCAGCCAGCAGGGGTGCTGGAGGCCAAGATTTGCAAAGCTACTTAATGCTAACTTCAGAATTTGCAACTTGTATGAGAAAAAACCCCCGTCTTCTTGCCTCCTGTTTTGCTTTGGAGCTGTCTGTGACAGCCCAGCTGCATTTGGGACAGAAAAAGCACCAACATGAGTGGATATAGAGGGTTGTCAGTAGGCCCATTGTTTGGTACAAGATAAACCCAAATCACATGTTTCTCAAAATCCTGGGTCTTTTTTTCTGGAACCTGCTTCCATGTTGGGCTGGACAGAGCAAAACACAAGAGAGACCTTGGGGCAGGCGAGGTACAAGACTGGAGCATGAAGGTACAAGCCTGTGCCTGGGAAATGGTTCTTCCATTTCTGAGAAAATGAGTGTTTGGTCAGAGACAGGGAGGGACTGGACCTTCAATGAAAAGAAAAGAATGGTGGAAAGTACTAGAAAAAAGGACGCCCTTCTTTGAAATACCTACATTTCTCAGCCAAAACTTCTATTCAGAGGGATGGTTGGCTTTTTGCCTGCCAGTTTGGCATGCAGAACTACTGTGATGAGTTGTGTATAAGGTACTATTTTCCAGCCAGGTTTGTTCCTGGCTGTGCTACACTTTCATTTGTTCTTTGTCATTTGTTCTTCTCCTCTTTGAAACATTTTAATTGCCTAATCAGTTTGCAGAGTCAGCAGCCTGTGAGGTAGCAGGCTCTCTCACACGTACGCAGGCCCTCCTCCCCGTGTAAATGTGAGTGACTGAGGTGAGCAGGGGGCACCTCCACTAAGGCATGGAGGCAAGGACCAGACTGCACAACAGTCAGAGAAGGCAGTGGTGCCCATCCAGACATCAGACAAGTTATGGATGTGGAGCTGATTTGTGTGATGGTGGTGGAACATTGGGCAGTGAGGCACAGCTCTCCTTGTCTGTGTGGAGCTGCATACCCTGGGACAGGAGTCAGGCTTCACCTAAACAGGGCTGAACAAGATGCCCTGGAATCTCGGTGCCTCCTTGCAGCTGGGATAGGCAATGTGGATGTGTAGATGAACTTCTGGAGGGAGAAGGAAAGGCTCTGATAGAGAAACCCCATGCCAGTCTGTGATAGGGATTTGAACTTCACAGAGAGGCATGCCCCTCTGTTTGCTCAGGGCTGGGTGATGCAAACAGTGATGCTTGCTGCTGCTGTCCAGAGACAACCTTGGAAATTTCCTGGAATTCCAGGGCCGAAGCCCTTCCTGCTCTGGGGAAGGCGGATGCTGCGTCTCAGTCCATAAAGTCCCCAGAAAGGGAGAAAGGGGCGA
The DNA here is from genome assembly GCA_013400655.1 of Mystacornis crossleyi. Classification (NCBI taxonomy): domain Eukaryota; kingdom Metazoa; phylum Chordata; class Aves; order Passeriformes; family Timaliidae; genus Mystacornis; species Mystacornis crossleyi. The sequence goes on from VYZQ01044287.1 coordinate 21,663, forward strand.
GAGACACACAAAGTCAGTAGTAAAAAGAAATGAAAGTCGGCAGCTTGCCACAGTGGAGTGCAGACTCTGCAGAGCTGCCTCTTTTATTGGCACCCAGACTGGAGGGAGGTTTATGCTCTCAAACAAGCCAAATTGGAAATGGAGCACGGGCCAGAGTTCTGCAAGCAGGCTGCTGCCCCTGGTGCCAGGAAGGGTATGTGGACACCTGAAATCCTCTGCTTTCCCTCACCTTTCTCTTCTTCATCCTTCCTCCTTTTCACCCTTTCTTCATTGTCCCTCTTCATGTCTCAAACCCTCCCCTTCCCATGGCTGGCTTTTTTCCCAGTGCTGACTTCCCCAACAGCTCCTGCCATCAGCAGATACTGAGAACCTCTTTTGGTGGTGGGAATAGGCCAGTTTGCTCAAAGGCAGCCAGTTTGGGTGGCCCAGTGAGGTTGGAAGGAGGTATCTGTGGCCCTCTTTCTACTGCTTTTCTGCTAAAAGTAGAGGAGCAATTTGCATTACAGTGACAATGTGTTGCATATCTGTCCTCACATTTCTGTCATCCTGCTGTTAGGACGAGATGAAGGGTGCAAGACATGGAAGAATCAGAGCAAACAGCAGACATGATGTTGAAGGCATAGAGAAGGGATTGACCCATTGCCCAAGGACCTGGCACATAATCTAGCAAGGCAAGTGCTGGTTAGCAGCTGCATGCCAGATATGACATGAAAATAATTTGCTCATTGATGCAAAGCTTAAAGTCATAAAGGCAATAGGTGGGGAGAATTGGGTGTTCCTTCCTCAGCAAGTTCCCCAAGTCTGTACTGAGCAGGGCATGGAGACCACTGTGATGCTCCAGGATCCAGCTCTGACATGCTGAGTCTGTTCTGTGACATCCAGGTATGCCAGTAAAAGAGCACTAGAGACTGAAGGTGAGAGATCAGTCACCAGTTTCTCTGGGGACCTGAGCTTTCTTCTGCTCTCCAGCTGATTTTTCATGTCATTTCATTTATTCAGTGCCTCAGTTTGCTGCCTGCAAAAAGCCCATAGGGATTATGACATCCGTTGTCACATTAAAGCACGGTCTTGACTATGAGGAGGTCAGGTACCATAGTGGAACCGTTTACAGTCTGAAACAATGCTCCCATCCCACGTGGTGCTCTACAGCATTGTTCATTTGGTGGGAAAAGGTCCTGCTAAAGTCAGCTCGGTGCTCATGGACTGTCTTCCAGCCAGCTTGCAGGGATATTGTTTGCTCTCTTTCTTTCCTCCAGTTTTGGCTGTTGAAGCAAAAACACATAATAAAGTAAACAGGGTTTTAATGACAATCTGCCGGCATGTTTAATATTCCAGCTTGAGGAATGATCCAGTTATGTACTGGAGCCAAGGGAAAGAATGTCATTACTTCCAGCGCACACTGAATCAGTGTCTTTGCAAAGAGAAGCAAACAGGTCACAAAGGACCTGGCTGCTCCCCACTGACCCACAAAACAAAGCCATTGCTCCAACAGAATACTGAGCTTTGGATTCGGGGCTTGCTCTCCTGTAGTCACTGTGTCATACAGATCCATGAAGAAGGGAGCACCTGGGTGCTCTATGCAGCTTTATTGAGTATTTTTTCCTCCTGCAGTGCTCAGTAAGGTTTTTTTTCTGCTCAGGGAAAGGTGCAGGAAGTTTTTTGTACAAAACCTTGGCATTCCCCAGTTCAGGTCTGAGAGAGAGATTCAGATGTATGCTTTTGCTGCACTTCTTTGTAGCTGAGACTCTCACCACATCTGCTGGATTTATGGCCCCAAATTGGCTCTGACATCCAGTAATCCTTCCTGTGCACACAAATATTTGGACAACTCTCATTGTTTCAGAAGCAGACTAGCCTGTGCGGCTCCACTGACATTACCTACTCTGCCAGGCAGGTGGCTGCAGAGAAAACAGCTTATTTATACAGTGCATTGGAATGGCAGAAGTGGATTCTTGATAGCAAAGATGATGAGAGACCTCTGGATACAAGGACCAGTTGCCCTTTTCAGCTCAATTGGCAGTGGAATCTAGTCTGATCTTGCTATCAAATCAACACTGCATCTGCCTGGGGCAGAGCTGGATTTTGAACTGACTGGACGTTGAATCCAGGGTACTTGTAGGGGTTCCGCTGCTTCCAAATAGAGGGGATGAGGCAGAAAATCAGATGAAGAACCTAAGGGTTGTAGTAACGTCACAAAGTGCAAATAGAGCTTCTCAAGAACCGAAGCTGCTGATGGGGCAGAGCCGGACACCTCTGGCAGCTGAAAATGTACTGACTGTTGAAAGTTTCCCAGCATTTTGGAGTAGAAGGATTTGGGAGACAGTGTGCAGTAAAGTTAGCAAAATCACAGCAGGAATGTAACTGATTCATAGCATTGAATCCTTGTCCGAATGGAAACAGGCCAACAAGGCCAGATGCTCGGGCCCCAAGTAGTAGCAGAGTTTATAGCTAGGTTGGAGAAAGGAAAGATCAGCTTGGGGGGCAATGCCAAGTGAACGTCTGCTGTCTTTGTACTTGTGGGTCACAGCCAAAAATGTCTAAGAAAGGTGGAAAGAAAGGGTCTAGCTTATGATGCCAGTGAAGGGGTATTTACAAGTTTCAAGGACCCCTCTCTTTCACTTTAAGACAAAGTTGAGCATCTACTTTTCCCCAGGTGTTCACATCAGAGTCTCTCCTTTGCAGGGGCCAGGCGGTCTGGTGCAAACCAGCGTGGCCTTGCTCCCTGCAGTAGCTGTGCCATCCTGTGCTAAGGATGCAGTCCAGCAGATCTCACAGAGAGGCAAAGCTCGTTTCTCTCCTAATTGAGCAGGTGGTAGCAACCTGGTATTTCAGGCGTGCTACCTCCATTCCCAACCACAGCTGAACTCCTGGTGCAAGGAGACTTTACAAGGCCCATGAGAGATACCAAAGGCTGACCCTTGCTGTCATTGGGAGGGAGGAACTTTCTGGTTGCCTCTAAGCAAAAAGGACAAAGCATTATAAGATATATTTAATAAAACAAAACACACACACATACACACAGAGAAAAAAAAAGGAAAAGAGGGCAATGCACAGGAAGGTAATGTGTTCATTTGAATAATGGGCAAAATCAAATTAATTCTACATTAAATAGTTCTGAATAAAGGGTTTAAGTCAGCAGTTTCAAACTTGTTTTCCTTAATTACTTTCCGTGTTTAATGTCATTAAGAAGATTAAAAATTCATTAACAAGAGTAGTAAAGTGGCAAATCAGTAAAGCTATCACTCCAGGTTAAAAACTACGCTGAGGTTGACACTTTGTACACTTCCACAGGCGTTGTGTGGAACGCTCCTGGGGAGCTGGGGTGGCTGTGGGGAGTCCTGCCAGCCCCCTCCTGCTAGGCTAGCCAGGGAAGTAGCCAAAGGGCCAGCCTCCGCTGGATGTGGCAACCACTTCAACCATTAACAAAGCAAGACAGAAGGCAGCATTTAGCAGAGGGGCAGCATGGACTATGAGAAGCGCAGCAGTATAACCCCTGAATATGGCAAGCATCACAAACAGACTCAGCCATGGAGAATGGCAGGTATTATGGAGCAGTAAGGCGTGCTAAGGCAATCCAACTGCTTGATTGGCCTCGTGTCCTGAGCCCTCTTAGTGTGAAGACTCGGAGAGCACTGAGCACCAGGGAACCACCAGGCTGGCCTGTGGGGATCAGGCAGGATGGGAAGAGAGATTTGGGGTATTTTTAAATCCTCTAGCCTTAAAGGATGCAAATACTCCTGGTCCTTAGGAGTGGGTTTGAGCGCATAATAGGCTGCTTGTTTAGGGAGTGCAACCAAAGCACACAGCTCCACCACCTTTGGGAATCCTGCCCATTGCTGCACTCCCAAAGAGACTCAAGGTGCCAGATAACACAGATGCCACTGCAGCCCATCCCAGGCAAGTGAGAGATCATCTCTACCCAACTGCTCTGATTTAAGTAAGCCAAGCAGGTGAAAGGAAGCCTTTGGAGACATGAGCCCCAGATCACCCAGTGGGGCTGTGCCAGGGGCAGAAAGCAGGCTCCAATCTCTCCCTAGTCCAGTGCAGCAGTCATCTGGTGTCACCCCACAGCAGCACTGCAAAACTGGAGATGCTGGCCTTGCAAAACCAGCCTCCAGGAGTCACGACATCAGCTGTTTTAAAATGGTCTCATTGTATCACTTTTATTTTCTGTTTCTTGAGCTCTTAAGGGGTTTTTATTTATCTTTATCTTAAAAAGCTCCATTCCAGAAGACAGGAGTGCAGAGCAATGCTTGGATCATGGTGGCTCCCAGCCCTCTGTATTTGGCCGTGTGTCCCATCTCTGTGATGTGCAACACACAGTGTGAAGGTTCTGGTCTCTTGGTTTCTGACATGCAAACATCAGGGTTGCAGAGCTGTGCCTGGGAATGGAGAGGGAATCAGAAAGCCAGAGTTGTGGTGCCATACAACAGAGCAGCATCCATGCTGCCCTGGCATCTGGTAAAGCACACAACTGGCAAGAGTGCTCTGCGCGTTGTTAGTGCCTGTCAGCAAGGATCTGGTTCCTACACCAGACTGCCCAGACCCCGAGAGCATATTATCCCCAGTTATTAGGTAAAGAAACTGAGGCACGGGAGAGTGACTGATAGGCATTGCTCAGTGCCTCAGGGGAAACTGGCAGGCAGAAACACCTTTCTGCCTTAACTTCCACATGCTTGTTTGCAGCCCAGGCTTCAGCAGCATCATCCTTATCTGTAAAATAGCAGAGTCTACTTGAGAAAAACCATTATTTGAGGTCTAAAGCACTAAGAAGTAATAGAGGCAGTAGAGGGAGTGAAAAAAACCCAAATCCTTGGACACAAAAGTGTAACTAAACCCAGGGACATGCACGAGGTCCCAAGACACATAGCAGGTAGGTTCAGGAGAAAGGGGTATCCTCAGCAATGAAGGCAATGGGAAGCCTTTTACATGTCATACACCAATCCCTTTTGCCTGCCTCCACAGAGCTCCTGGGAGCCACCCCACACACAACACCCCAGACCCCTGCTGTGTCACAGAAACAAATCCCAAATTGTGCTGCGTTTACGTGTGTTCCTAGGGGTCTGTGGGTTCCCCAGTGGCTGGATTTTCTTCTCCTTTTGCTTAGCAGAAAACACAAAGGTTTGTCTTCTTTCTGCTCAGTTTTGGAATGGAAATGTTTTTGTCTTCAGTTTCCAAATTTTCCTCGGATCAGGAAGTCCTAGTCCTGCTCTGATGATCAGTGAAACAGAAAAACGCATTTCCCCCCTATTTTTCCCCAGCTTTGATGAGGGGTTTCCATCTGCAGGGCCACACGTTTGTCCCGCTGCTCCCTCCCAGACACTGCAGGATCAAGCAAAAGCCCATTCTCACCATATCTCTTTGTTCCCCGGGGAAGTCACAGCAGCCCTGTTCTGGGAGCAGGTGGGAGGAGGGAAGGACCTTTTTATTTATTTTTTTTGCCCTCCCCTTTTATTCTTTTGCAAGCTTTAATTATCGAAGGACTGAATTTGAGCTGTTCCTGTCTTCTTCCTTCCTTCCCGGACAGCATTTCTAACAAAGGCCTGTGGTTTGAGTTTGGG
>VYZQ01044287.1:33798-47348 GCA_013400655.1 Mystacornis crossleyi
GGTTAAACACAGAATTTGAATGGGATCATCAGCCCATTATTGTCCCTGGCACAATTTAAACTGATTTCTAATGTCAGGGGGAAAATGGAATCAAGTTTTGGCCCATCCATGAGTCCATGGGCCCTGATGGGATGCATCCACGAGTGCTCGGAGAGCTTGTGGACACCATAGCAATGCTGCTCATGATCATCTTAGAAAGGCCGTGGCGATCAGGAGAGGTGCCTGAGGACTGGAAGAAAGAAAATGTCATCCCAGTCTTCAAAAAAGGGCAAGAAGGAAGACGCAGGGAACTACCAGCCAGTCAAGCCTCAGCTCAGTCCCTGGGAAGATGGTGGAGCACTTCATTCTGGAGGCCAGCTCTATCCACACAGATGACAAGAAAGTGATCAGGAGTAGTCAGCATGGATTCACTAAAGGTAAATCATGCTTGACCAGCCTGATTGCCTTCTATGATGAATCAACTACCCAGCTGGATGAGAGGAGAACAGTGGATACCTTATGTCAGTATCTGAAGGGAACGTGTTACAAGGATGGATCCAGGCTCTTCCCGGTAGTGCCAAGCAATAGTACATGAGGCAATGGCAGAAACTGATGCACAGGAAGTTCCACTTGAATATCAAGAAGAATTTCTTTACTGTGCTGGTGACCAGACACTGCAACAGATTGCCCAGAGAGGGTGTGGAGTCTCCCTCGCTAGAGATATTCAAGAACTGTCTGGAAAAAACCATGTGCCATGTGCTCTAGGATGAACCTGCTGGAGCAGGGAGGTTGGATCAGATGGCCCACTGGGTTCCTTCCAACCCCACCCGCTCTGTGATTCTGTGATTTCCTCAATCCGAAAATGAAAAATTCCAATACTTCGGTAGTGAAACAACTTGCTGCTCTCTTCAAGTTACAGATGCAGCAACAAGAAATTAAGTTACATCAGCCAAAACCCAAGAAAATTCCAAATTCTAGAAGAGTTATTGAAGATCCACCTTTCCCCATGTATTTATACACAAAGATTTACAAAACCAGTTTAACCAGTCTTTCTTGGATTCTCTTGCTCTCTCTTTTCCCATAGCAGAAGGATGCCTGAAAGTATTAAGAAGTTAGAATGTCTAATTTATCCAGGTCTCCAAAAGAGCATGAGATGAAGAACCAGACCAGCGGCCACCTATCCTACCCAAGGCCACTTAATGTCCTCCCTCTGCAAGTCTGGACTTGCCCTAACACTGCTATCTCTGAGCATCCCATAAGAAGTGAGCTCCATCCATTGCCATCTGTCTGGTCTGTCACTCACCAGAATGAGAAAGATTGATGTCCAGCAAAACAAAGTGAAAATTCAGCTTGAGTCAGAAAGGCAGTGTGAGGTAAATCTTTTGAAAAGACTTATATTGGTACTTATTACCAGGAAAAGGCCTCCTCTCTGTGCCTTGTTTGTTTACCTTTGAAATAGGGTTAATGCTTCCCTTCTCCTAGCTTTCCTCAGTTTACATATCAGGTCTCAGAGTGGGGGGTGTATGTTACTGTGTGAACGTGCAGCCCTGAGCATGATGGGGATTCTGGCATTGGAGGAGTCCTGTGAGCTGCTGTAATACAAATAGTGGGAAGAGTTTTTCCTCAAATTACCCCAGGGGATTGAGGTCAGACTTTCAGTGAAGGAAGACACAAACCTATTACCAGTTTCTGTGGGGACTAATGCAATTTGCACTTTGTTAGAGGAACTCACAGTGATTTGTACACATTAATTACTCCTTGCAGCATCCCAGCTGGATAAATATTATTACCTTCATTTTACAGAAAGGGTAACTAAGATGTAGAGAAGTTCATTTGTTTGACTACAGCTGTACAGCGTCCCAATGACAGGAGCCAGAAATAAAACATAAGAGGACTGATTATCAGTCCCTTCCTGGTCTAAAACTGTGGATTCCAAATATTTTTTTCCCAGAACATCAAATGCAAAGAAGGCAGCTGTGCCTCCTAGCTGGGCTGGGCACCACTGTGGTAGGGATTGGGTACAGAGGGTGGTGCATGAAACACAGCCTGGAAAGCACTGCTTTGAACCCCAGCCTGCACAGCCTCGCAACGAGGGGAGGAGGAAATGAAAGTGCAATTAGCTGGAAACAAATGAATTTGTGTTGCATATATTTCCCAAGCTGATGGGTTGGTGAATGAACCACTCATTATTTCATGGAGCAGCATCTCTAAAGATCTGTAGAACAACTTGGAAAAAACCCAGCTTTTCTGTTTTGATGTTTTTTGCAACATTTCTGAATGCTGTCTGCCCTAGTTTCAAGCATAGCTACTGCTGTATTTCCATTTCTTTTCATGAAAAGGAAATTCTGAAGAAGTTTTGTAGTTGTTTAGTTGTTTAAACTTCTCACCTTGAATTTTTCAAGGTCTCGTGAGTGTTATGTTGACAGTACCAGCATATGGCCTACAGAACTAAAATGTTTTGTAACCTAAATATCAAGCCATTTTTAGTCCTGTTTTCCTATTTTTCTTGCACTAGGTCAGTTAAAAACAGGTGATGTTCCCCTGTCCAGAAATGTTTAACTTCAGCCAGAGATGCAAAATGAAACAGACAACACAAAGCAGCATCAAAAATAGGAAATAAAAGTGAATAATGGGTTTGATCATTAATTTGTTTTTATGGTTGTTGAAGGAGAGGGGAGAGTACCTTTAAGATCAAACCGCTTCTTTTCTGCAAGAGCAAAACATGTTCAGGAATTTTCCAGCTGTCTATAATATGTTGCATTTTTCTTATGAGGTGAACAGAGGAACTAGGTATTATCGGCAGCAGATAAGGCTACAAGACAAGACCAGAGTGATGGAGCTCATGTGTGTGCTCCCCAGAGGTGGCAAAATGGATTCTCCTGGTAAGATGGATCTGAGAGTATTACAATAACAATAGTATTATATTTACTTAGTCCTTATTTGGTCAGTCTTAGTTACATTTGAACTGGTATCCTGCAGAACGGTATTTTTCAGCCTGTGGTCTGCAGATTCCTGGTAGAACACGGACCTGTTGCAAGGAGGGTGAAAAAAGCAATTTCACCAATGCTCTCCAGTGGTTAGGGCTTGGGAATTTTCTAGGGGGTTGCTGAGCCTTCTTGAGAGATTTTCTAGGGATCCACAAATCAAAGCAAGTTGAAAGACACTACAGCAGGATAATGTTATATTGATTGCTTTGTTTTTGCAGAGGATAGATTTTGTTTAATCTTCCCCTTCCTTATATTGCTTGACACCATTAGTTTTATCTTAACTGACATCAAATATAAAAAATCATTAGAGAAGAGACTTTCTAATGTGTTTTGTACTACCTTTGGGTGGGTGATAACATGGGGTGTTTTCTGGGGCACAGTAGCTCTTTAAAACAATATTTGCTGAAAAAAAAAATCAGGACAGAAAAGCATGGGCTTGAAGTGAGATCTTAGTGCAAGTTTTAGAAGAAACTGGGATTCAAAATATATTGAGAACCTAGAACTATGGGGCTTGCCCAGAGCTGGACAGAGGGAGACACAGAGTCCCAGCCTGGTCTTGAGAGCCCACCTGCCCACACTGGCACGATGGGGCAAATGGGTGTTACAGGAGGAACCTTTATTTGAGGAGGGTTTTGGTCTGTGGTGGGGGACGGTAGGAAGCAGTACCTCACCCTGTCAGGGACAAGGGCTGACAGATGTGACAGAGGGCTGCCGTTTTGGTATGGGATGAGTGGGATGGGGCAGACTTCCCTGGGAAAGTGTCCTCCCCAGCGCTGTGTCTCCTGCTGCCTTGTGAGCCTCAGCTTCCAACCCTGCTCATCCCCAGACACAGTCCAACCCAGCTGGGGAGCCATGAAGGACGTTGGAGAGGGGGACAAACGGACAGAGCTTCCGCTCAACAAACACAAACTTGTTTCTCCTCCTCTTCCATCCTTCACAAATTCCTGGTGCCTGTCACCCCGCTGTCTGCTCCGAGGGTTTTAATAAAAAGGGAAACCAACATCTAACGTGAGCACAGTAGGGAGAGGAGAGGCAGTGCGGAGGGAGGGGGACAGACAATGTACCCATATGGAGAACAGAAGGATGCCAGGGCGGCCGCATTCAGAGCCTGTCCCTCTCTCCTCCCCGCTCCCCACAGCCTCTTCTACGCCGACGGGTTCTTAACATAACAAGTGAGCCGAGGGGGCAGCCAGCCCTGTGCTCGGCGGCCCCGGATTCCTCCGCCCAGACCCTTGTCTCCCAGCTACTGATCCCAGGAAGCCCTGGGCTCTTCCCTGCTTCCCGGACGGCACTATTGTCTCCTAGCTGCTGCAGGGGGAAAGGGTGCCCTGGGTCCTTTCCTGAGAAAGACCAAGAGAGCCTGGGGGAGAAAAATATATATTTAACCATACGTATATATGTATGTATATATGCATATGCAATAAATAAAGCAAGCCAGCCAAGCCCTTCAGGCAATTTTATCTCCATGCATTGTTTAGGAGGAGGGGGCTCCTCCCTCCTCTTCCATCTCCTAATGAAATCCCCCAAGCCCTCTTTGTTTCTCCCCCCTCAACCCTTGCCACCAAAGGGTACTCACACAGGCATACTCTCAGGGATTTTGTCTCCTATAGCTGGAGCAGGACAGCCTCTCAGGATGGGGGAATCTTGTATTTGCTAAGGTTGTCGGTGACAGAGACTTAGCTGTAAACCCCTCCAGAGCCCCTTCAAAGCCCTCATTGCTCTCTTCATATGCTGGCCATTTGATTCAGGGCATCCCTTCACCCCATTACACTCAGACCTACCTCTGCTTCTCCTCACCCCTCAGTGACACACATGTACACCAAGCCTGGCCAATGGCTAGAGGGATGAAGGTGTAAAATTGCTGGATATCCTTTCAGAGCCCCAGGTCCTGGCTGTGGGACCATCTGCCTGCAGGTACATATATGTACAGATACCTCCATCCCCTGCCTCTTGAGGCTACCTGAGACACACTTGGCATGGATGGGGCAACCCACCTCTGTGCCCCCATGGGTGTAGCTGCCCCTAGTTAGACCTCTCCCTGGAATGCGTGTGGTACTGTATTGAGGCAGGACAGAAAGCAGAGGCTCCTGGCAAATGACTAGACCTTGGTCCTTCCCACAACGTCCCTGGTCACTGCCCACGCACTCCTGCCTTCAGGCTGGGCCTCACACCAGGTTCCCACTAGATTTCCCAGCACTGGAGCAGCACTGAACTGACAGCCCTTGTGTTCCTGGATTCTCCACAAAACAGAAGAAGGGCTGTGAAGGCATGTGGAGCCACACAGTTCTGAAGGCCACCAGCCCTGGGTGCTCCCCTATGGCAGAAAGTGCAGGTGAGAGGCTTCGCCATGCTTGGTTCTGCTCACCTCTGTCCCCTGCCCCAAACTCAATTTCTATACACAGAGAAAATGAGTTTTCCTCCCCCAGTATCTGTTTCTTTTTGCCTCCCACTGCACATGAAAATGCTGACGGATTTCCCTGATCACTAGCCATGCTGGCTAGTGGCTAAAGCAGTTCATTTCAGACCCTGTGCAGGTATTTCTTACCATATATTATAGTGAATAATGTATCCCCAGCCATGCAGCACAAGGCTTATAAGGCTATCTCAGTATTCTGGTGACAGCTTTAAACCACTCGACCATTGACCATTCAGGTCTCATGGTTTATAGAGTCACCAGCACACCTTGACAGGGTTATAGCCTACTTATTGGTATAAAGCATGGTTAGGGATACATTATTATAGCACGTTGCCTCTGAAACGGGGCTGTGTGCCACCGGTGGCCTAGAGAGCCCTTGCTGGTGATTGCAAAGAGCTGGGTGATGCGGACAGCCTGAAAAACATCTACCTGCTAAACCACGATGAGCGATTGTTGCAGTCACCTGAGGGACAATGTTCACTCTCAAATCCTGGAGGGCCAGAGGAGCAGGTGGCTCTGACAAGAGGGGAGCTGCAAAGAGCTGCTTTCCATCAAAGTTGGCACTCAACCATACCTGAAGACCTTTCTTGAACACCAGTGATCCAGCAACCACTGTGCAGGTTGCCACAAGGATCAGAAATTCTTTGAAGGCAGCTGCTTCCACAATACATGGTTTACATCCACCTTTTCTGGACTGCCTCTGGTTGAATTCAACCTGACCATCTTGCTTCTCTGCAAAGGCCAATTTGGCCTGGCTCATGCCGAACACTCATTAACAATTACTAGAGTTAAGGTAGTTAATCACTACAGCTATGGCTGAAAACTGACTTTTCTTCTGATTCCAGATCCCACATCTCTGAGCTTTTCCCATCTCCCACAGAAAGGTTTCTTCCTTGTTTCCATTGTTTCAGTCTTGTTCCCCAGTTAGTGATTTTATTATAAAGTTTCCAGGGATTGTTTGAATTACCTTTGAATGCAATGTGTACTTGTTCTTGTTGCTGTTGCAGAGCTGTGACAATTTAACAAACAAGTCAAGTTAAAAATGTTGACCTCAGGTTACTTCCTGATCTCACTCGATTTGTTAAATATTGAGCCAAATTTGGAGAAAAATTACCTTAGTACTCTGAAGGCCTCAAAATTGGAACTCAGCAATAATGTTTTAAAATTTCTCTCCTCGCACTCCCCCTTTAAGTGCTATTATAAGAAATATTTGTTAAGAATATTTCAGTTATAGGACTAGTTAAATGGATCCATTACGGAATTACTATATGCCAATGTTCAGGATGCCTCTGAAACAAATGGACTCATTTTCTCAAATGTTATGTTTAAGTCTCAGTGAGCTCTCGACCACAGCCCCATTTGACATACGCCTCTTCAGTGTCTTCTCTTAGTTTCCTCTGCAGCCTTGATCCTACAGAGATTTATGCTTGTGATTAACTTTAAGCATGTAACTAGCCCCTCTGATCATTGCAGTTAACACTGTGAGCATCCTCTGATGGCAGCCTCAGCCCGCTCTTGTGGGTGCTGCTGCCAGATGTACACAGTTTGGGACCAGCCAGCTGCACAGACCTGGTCTAAGTCAGGTATCCTTGCAGCATCTCATCTTACCAAGTTAGCCAGAGCACACACTGCACAGCTTTTGTGCCAGCTTCCATTTTATTCCACCTTCCTGCAAGCTACAAGGGGATGACAGGTGATATTTTAAGGTATAAAGCCAGAGTCACAGACAAATAACACTGTATGCACACTGAGTCTGTCAGGAGAAGTTAACCTGTCAGGAGTCCCTGAAAGGATCTGCATTAGCAGATCAGCTTCACATCAGATCAACATTTGTGTCATGTGGCCACAGCCTTTCTGACCCAGTACTTGGAGCCCTAAAGCCTGACTTTCTTGCCTGTTGAATCCAGGCTTCAGTAGGTTTAAGACAGCAGGGTGATTGCTTACCTTTGCACAGTAAGTTCTGCTAGTGTGAGGCTTTAGTGGAGTTTTTAAAAATGGGAGATAAAATCCTGTAATGTGTAGATGTGAGGCTATTAGTCTTTCCATAGTCCTTTTCACTGAAGAAGGGGAAACCACAACACACTGAAGACAAATAAGCAGGTAAACTTTGGTAGGTGTACATTTTTACAGTCTTTTCATCGCTTGCACAAACTTGTATACATGGGAAGGCAGTGTGAGATGGCACTGACAGTATAGATACACTGAGATTTAGTAGGGACAAATTGGTTGCTTTGCATTCAGCTTCTCAGTTCAGGTTTCCACTTCAAGCACAATAAATCCCTGATTCCAGGATCACATCTCTCCTTCCCTTATCACAAATCGCTTTCCCAGGTGCTGAGTTCCTGCTGCTGGGTCATGCCACACCAATACTAAACTAGGAGTGCAAGGGGAGGAACCAGGCCCACCTCCGTAAAAGGACAGATAGATCATAGTGCAGATGGAACAACCAAGGGATACACAACTAATTATATGCACAAGTGTGGGGTATTTATTACTGTAAAATGCTCACAAAATTCATAGGCACCTAAGACTTATGATGGCATTATCCACCGCCACTGGAGAATTAATGGGCAGCCTTTTCCCTGTGCTAAGGCAGACAACGGAGGGGGTACTCTGTCATCCAGAGGTGAGAGCAGGGAATGAATGCATAGACAGTACTCCCCTCTAATGCTAATGGACCCTAGCACTGAGATTAGATTTACACCCTCCCTCTAAATGTACACCAGGGGAAGGCAGCTCCCCCAGGCTGCCTTCCCAACAGTGTGGTGCTGCAAGAGCTCCTCTCTGCTCACCCTGCCTAGTCCCCACTGGCCTCCACACTGGCCAGGACAGGCTGTCCTGCTCCCCACATCTGCCGTGCCTGGGTGTGCAGAGAAGGACTGCTCACATTTTCCTCTGGCAAGTACCCCGTGGCAGTGGTGAGCAGGGCAGCACTTGTCCCCCTGCATGGTCCCATGGGAGCCCCCAGCTCACTCCTTCGCATGTACTCACCACCCCACCATGGATGCTGGGCTGCAGTCCTCAGAACCATGGGAACACCACACCATACTACAGAGGGCTAAAGAGTTCTTTGATACTCTCAGCTCACCCAAGGAATGAAAGGATGGAGATATTATCCTTCCCCCTTCCTTCCAGCATCTTTGCTTTGGGATGGGTATGGGATTTTGACCCGAGGAATTATAAACCTAACAAGAGGGAATGTGTAACTATTGATCTTCAGCTTGCAGAAGAGGCAGGCTAAAGATACTCAGGAAGAGAAAGACAAACCATCACAAAAGTTCTCATGGATACATTTTTCCATCGTGGCTCCATGTTTCGCCCAAGTCCCTTGAGCAGACCCAGCGCTAGTTCCCAGCTCTAGCCCTGGAAGGAGTTGAGACTCAGAAGGCACAGCCCTGGAGACTGGGAGGAGCATGGTGGTGCTCACACACCTCTCACTAACACAGCCAGGAGGCACCACAGAAGGTGAGAGGAAGGACTCCCGCCACAGGTTTGAACAGCCCAGCTTTGCAAGCAGCTTTCCCTCCTCCCTGGCGGTGGGATTGCTCCTGGGCAACATCACCCCACGCACGGCGGGAGTGACCACAGGCCTGCTAAAGAACTCCCTGCAAATAATTCACACCGACTTGTTTAAAGGAGCAAATGGGTTTAATTATTAGTTACAATCTTGTCAATAATTATCACCCCATCTGTGGGTAATAAATGGCAGCTTCTCACAGACTGCATCATTAGAGTTTAAGGACACCAAAGGGGTGCATTAAAATGCTGAGGAAAGCATTGATCTGGTGTAAAAATGCTCTTTACAAATTACAGACACGGGTCAAGCCCACCAGTGAGTCCTCCCTCTTCCCATCTGATGCCAGTCTGTCCTCTCCTCTCTCCGTGCATCCTCCCACTACCCCCAGCCCATGGCTGCTGGAAAGACAAAGACCCCAGAAGATCACAGGGGATCCAGCCCTTTCATAGGACTCTGGGCTTTATAGAGTGAAGGTTGTGCAGTTATGACAGGGCTGGCATAAAGCACCACAGCTTCATCCTGGTCAGCCCTGCTGCTTTATTCCCATGAAGGGGCTGGTCATCTCCACAGCAGTTTTTATCCAATGGGCAAAAGAAGTAGGATGACATAGGCAATGTTTCCCAAAATGCAGCTACTTCTAGGGTGGAAAAGGATCAGTCATCACACAGCAGGACTTCTTGGAGGAGAAATGATAACCCCTTTTAAGGGGGGTTCTTCTTTTGGTGTTGATGATTTTTTTTTTTCCCATTCAAACTGCAGGCTTGAATATAGGCCGGCAGAATGCAATTATCCAGGCTGGAATTTGGCCAAAGTGCTGGGGCTAACAGTCCTACTGTTTCAAAATATGCCACAGTACCCTAAATGATCACATCTTGCAGGATTTGATTTTGCATTTCATCCAAAACAGTGTTGGGAAGTTCAAGAGTAGGATAAGCAAACACTAGTCCTACTTATCTCTGTATCTGCTGAAAGCTCAGCCCAGAATGGCTCCTGAAATTGTTTTAATTTCTGTGCAAAATACTGAAAGCAGTCAGTGGTTTAATTCCCTTTGCAAATTCTCTGCCACCAGTTTCCAATTTTTTCAATTAAAAAATACATCAACTTTCAGAAGGAGAAGCTTGACTAAAACAAGATATTTCAATCTGAAAATAAAAAGAAAAGGGGGAAGGGGATTTCTTTCATTTACAACAGTGTTTTAGATGGACCTTCTTTTTTTTAAGTTTTGTTTTTGTGAGTCAGCCTGTTAGGCTAGACAGAGGATTAAGATAGCTAATGGACAGTCTTTATTGGCAAACAAAACTAACACGTAAATGTCTCTTTGCATATACAAGTGGTAAACTCTTCATTAAAAAGAGAGTTACATTGACAGAGGCAGACTGGGCTACAACTGAGCCACAGTGTAAATAAATCTCTGCCAGGGCCCATACAAATGCCATCCCTCCCATGCTTGCAACCTATTCCCCTAGTATTAAATAGCTCCAAATGCTCCCTGTTGTTTTGAATGCTATGCAAATATTGGCAGAAGGACGCACACTCTGTTTTAAAGATAGCTCAGATACAGCCATACCAACCAAACTTTTTTTGAAAAGCAACATCAGAACTTGAAGTTTCTCTTTTTACTTCACCAAATGAAATTTATCTGCAGATTGAATAGTGTTTTTAGCTGCCTCAGGCTGTGCTAGCTCTTGCTGAATTTGGCCAATCATCCCCCGCAAGGGAAGAATAGAAAATGAAAAGGTAATTTTGAAAAGTCAAAATATTTCATTTTATATTTTTGAAAAAGAATCATTATAATTAATTTTTTGTGTTGAAATGTCTTCCCATTGTGAAACACAACTGTTTTTCTAGAAAGGACAGTGGCCATCGCTAAAAACACATCTCATTGAGGCTGGAAAAAATACAGTGTCCTTCTGTTTTACCAGAATATCTAGAAAAACTTCCACCTTATGTTACCCAGAGAAAAACAAACTCTCTTTATTTTCAGCTGGACAAGTGAAAGAAAATTAATGATAGGGCTATTTAGTAGCAATTTCAGATGCCACAGTTGCTGGGAGCCCAAAAGGAGAGTGTGGAACATCCGATCAGCTCTGCAGCATCACCAGCACGTGTGTCCTACAGTGGCTTCAATGTCCCTGCTCTCTGCATGTCATTGCTGGAAAATCTCAAACTCTCCCTTATCCCACACATATCAACTACACTTAGATGAATTGTCTCAGTGCTGCCATTGCCCAGCTCACATCTAGTTTTCATCACATCCCTCTCTGGTGCTGAGGGGAATATAAAAAAGAAAAATAAACTGGATGCAGGAAATGCCGAGTTCAGTTCTTAATTTATAGTCATCCATACTCGACTCCTAAATATCATGGTAATTCCTTTGATTTTCTGAAAACATAAGTGGATCCTAAAAAGCTATGTGACTTTTTGGCATCCTGCACCAGAAACAAATTATTCCCATGTTGTAATGCATAATGCACAGTAAGGTCTGCATGAGAACTGGAGCTGGCCACTGCACAAACACAATTCCACCAGTGAAGCTTCCAGCCTCATTCATAGTACCTGCTCTTCAGTTTTGTTCCTGTTTAAAACATGCCATGTCACTTAATTGACAGATTCCATGCCACAAGCCGTTTGCAAACACACTTGTTTGAAGAAGATATGCCCTGGCTGATTTGGAAAATCCCTATGCAGTGCATTCAAAATAATTCAGAACAGATTAATGACAAGTTGAGAAAATAGAGGGAATGAAGAGCCTGGCACAGGCTGTGGTTAGTTAGAATTTGCTGAGTTCACTCCAACTAATTTTGTACCTTCTTCCATTTCACTTTCTGTAAAATTCCCACCAAATCACTTTATGGTGAGGGATGTGTTGCAAACCAGAGTGTAATGAATAGACAGAGCAGAAAAATCACAACAACACATTTTAAAAATTCCCTGGGTAAATATTTGCATTGGAAACTGGACCTCAAGATTCACTGCCTGCAGCCAGGGGTCACTACAGCCAGGGGTCAGAAACATTACAGGTCCACTCAAAACAAAGGAAGCTTGAAACTGGGAAGTGGTCAGAGTCAGTGCAACCTCACCAGTGTCAGGGAACTGTGCCTTTTATTGTAGCTGAAGATCCTAACCCTGCATTTGTGCACATACATTCATGGGTGTTCACATATTTAATGCAAACACACACAAGTGTGGGCACTCACACATTCTGAAGATGTATGTGCATATATTCCTATATTCACAATGAACTGTTTATGAGCAAGCTATCAAGAAAGAGTTTTCACTGAAATTATTCAGTGAATGACTTCAAACAATGAATACATTGCAGGAAATGGCGATTGGCTCCAGAGCAATCCACAAGCAGAAAAGAAAGCATAAGCAGTTGAATAAATGGGTGGCTATGAATTACTCATTTAGCTGCATTATCTTCTTGTGGTCCAAATTCAGCAAATGTCTAAACACCCACTTCCCATTAAGAGCATGAATAGTCCCATTGATTCAATAGGGTTATTTTCTCTGCCTTCCATGGGGCAACTCAAATACTTAAATTTAAGCAAGTGCTTAAAGTGCTTTGCTGAATCAGGAGGTATGTCCACACTGTATATACCTGTGTTATACAGAAGGTCAGATTAGCTGATCCAAGAATCCTTTATGGTCTTAAGATCTATAAATCTATGAATAAAACCAGCCTTTGCTGGAATTGCTTCTCCATAACCTCCCTGAGCACTGAAATTCATCCACACCCCAAAAATATTAATAAAACACTCCGTACTTAACTGTTTTCATATTATACTAAGTACGCCACTAAATAAACCTCTTAATATTCCAGTATATTTTGCAATGAACATTTTCTGGGTACGCTAGAGCAGTTCCTCCTTTTGTGCCATCCAGAACACAATCCCCATGAAATACTGCAGTAAACATTTCTCTGAGTACTACAGCAAACACTACCAGCATTAGCAGATTACCCATTCCACTGAGCGCCATATTAAGCACACGTTTAAATACTGAGAAAAGACGTATAGCCTCCTCTTTCCACTGCGCCTCGTTACCCTGCCGAGATCCATATTTTTCTGCACGGACTCGACCAACCCTGCATGTACCTGCTCTGTTCCCTCCCCCCTCAATGTCTCTCCCTCTCTTTTTCTCCTCTTTCTTGTTTTTTTCATCCTGGACCTATTCTTCTGGCTTGGAAAATTTGTCAGGGGCCAGGAAGCCAGGGATAAAAGGGGGTCAGAGGATTTGGCACATTGCTCAACCCCAAAATCAACAACATATCCATACTGTGTGCGTATTTCTGCCTCTCTGTCTCTCTCGGCATTTGCTGAAGTCTGTTGATGGAGAAACACAGGTTAAGCGTGGGTCTCCCCTCCCTGGATCAAAAGAATGAAGTAGCAGGTCTTGACTGGTGTAATTTGGAATTATAAAGCCTTGTTTGGATTTTACAGGTGTACTTTAATGTCAGCAAAATTACCGTGCTCAAAACCTTCAATGGATTCATCTTTAGCAAGTGTTTAAGAGCCACTGACTCGTCTCTTGTTGCTGACAAACCATCTAGATTCAACCCATGGTTCTGTTCAGCTTTTCTCCTTTGCCTCCTCTCTCTCTTTTTTCCTCTCTTTTTGCCTCTTTTTTTTTTTTTTTTTTTTTTTTTTTT
>VYZQ01044288.1:0-18210 GCA_013400655.1 Mystacornis crossleyi
CTCCCAGGTCTGCCTTAGCTCCCAGGTCTGTCACAGGTCTGTTCAGAGTCTTTTCCAGAAGACTCGAGGTTGTAATTCTCCCAAACCAGTGAAATCCCTCGTTGTCTCCAGGCTGTGGATACCTCTGCCCAGCATGTAAATGCCTGGTCCTTCTGGACTGGTCCTTAAATGCCTGGTCCTTCTGGACACTGAGATGGCTTCAGGCGGTGGCTTCACACATCCTCTGGAAGTGTCTGTGTGGCCACTCTGTGTTGGAACTCAGTATTGCCCAGCCAGTTTTATGAATGAGGATGAATTGTTCCTCCACAGAGAACATCAGTGCCCCCAGCATTTGTGTCCCCATGTAGTGGGTGAACTGGGAGACATTCTGGAGGCTGGCTGGACTGCCTATTTTCTTACATTAAAGTTTGTAGAAAGTCCATATACACATGATATATGATTATGGAATTTACTTAAAGCATACATTTTTTTTGTGTGCTTAATCACATGAGATTTGTACACGAGGAAGAATGTACTGATTTTGTTCAGGGACCTGAAACAGATTCACACACCATTAGCAGATACATTGCCCACACTGAAGGCAATGACGCCATTCCCACCAACTCAGTAGGACAAGGATGCCTGCCTATAGAGAGGATAAAGCAGATCTCTATATTAATATATTCTCTTCTCAAATACCGAAAATAAAGTTCAGAGCTCTAAATGTAAATAAAAAAATACTAATTGGTACTGAAAGCACTTATTTATTTTTGCCTGTGGAAGAAATATTTTTTATTCGTAAAAGCTCCGAATTATTAGCACACAACACCAGTCTCCCCAGCACTTGCTGTTGTGTTGGTAGGAGAAAAACACATGCAGTCTCTCTGAAAGTAGGGCACCTCTTGGTAAATCTGGCTGTGATCTGTCTCAACAGAAGAGCAAGTTTCCTCACTTGCTTCCAGCCCTCTCCAAACCTTCCTTCTTAATTACATTCCTGTATTTCAAAGTTAAGTGTTTCATCTGTGGCCTGAATTAGCACTGCATCCAAGCCACTCGTGGCTAAAATAGGGATGGAGGTACTGCATGTGCTAAAAGCTTCTGTAGGTTCAAATCAGCTGAGTGGAATCACAACAGAAAAATCCAGTGTGAGCTGTTAAATATAACAGGGCTGCCTGGCTTAGGAAAGCTGCTCATGGCCAGGGAGCTGCTCTGAGGAGGGATCACTGCATTCTTGTTCTTACACGCTCTCCCAGGCAGGGAGGCTTTAGATTAAAAGGACCTTTTGCCCCATCTGTGTGACTTCTCTTATATTCTTAGGCTTTTAGCTACTTTAGTCTTCAGATCCCTGATAAAAATCCCCTTCTTCTAGAGGTTGTTTTAATTCCTTCTTTTCCTGTTCTCATCTTACACAGCCTTTGCAAGGATGGTGTCATCTTTTATGACTCTAAAGCCTGATGTAAAAGTGTGATGTGAAAGTAATTTTAATTCTTAGAAATATTTCAAGATACTTGACAAACTGTGGAATAGTAGCTGAAATGGAAATGACCTGTGGAGATTTTTATGAATTTAGGCTTCTCTGCTCTCTTGGGTAATTTGAGTGATTCCAGCTTACACAGAGTTTGAGGACTTCGATCACCAGGTAATGATGTGGTTAACAGAAGATTGGATTTCCTGCAAGAAGCAATTACCTTGATTGATAAGAAAATCTGAGAAAATTCATTTAAGACTTAATGAGATTGACAAGGTCATGGTTGAGCCAGGCATCCACCTTGAATAGATAAGGCTCTGTGTTTAGAAGAAATAATCCAAAGACAATAAACTCCTCAAAAAATGGATCATTTTTATCTAGGCTGAGGTGATGAATGAAAACATTAGACCTGTGCTTGTGACAGAGAGTCTGGAGTGTGAAGATCAGGGGAGATTCTTCACAAAGTCATTTTATAGCGCTGATATTGCTACTGTCCCTTTTTTATACCATTATAAAGAATATAAAAATGACTTTCAGAGTCTTTGTGGCCTCAAAAATCATTCCAGACCTTTATCTTACAACTCTGTGAGGTGTTTTGTCTGTCAGGAAAACTGGAGGTCATAAGAGAGGGGCTATCACTCCTGACTGCCTGCTCATCCCCTTTTGCCCTCAGTGGGGCCTGAGGGCTGCCAGCAGAGCCAGGAACACTTCTTAAATTCATCAGTCCTGGGCTCTTTCTTAGCCTGGGTTAAAAAAACCCAAATCTTGCTAAGATAACTTACTAAAACAGTATAAGGAGGTGGAAATGTATGAAAGGGGGAGTTGATTTATTGTTTCAAGCATTTTAGGAGTCATTCAT
The DNA here is from genome assembly GCA_013400655.1 of Mystacornis crossleyi. Taxonomy (NCBI): domain Eukaryota; kingdom Metazoa; phylum Chordata; class Aves; order Passeriformes; family Timaliidae; genus Mystacornis; species Mystacornis crossleyi. Next base: position 2,307 of record VYZQ01044288.1, read on the forward strand.
GGAAAAATACAATTTCGCAACTCTAATTTCCATCTTGAAGTGGAGCCGTGGATTTTGTTCTCTGTTGCAAGTGGTAAAAAATGGACAGGTTTTTTCATGTACTTTAAATATGAATGTTTGAGACCACACACAAGTAAAGCCTGTGCTTTAGTCCTCATCCTTCATCTGACTATATGGTGCTCCTCTGCTTATTTTTTCTTGATGGGCCATAACTCCTGGAACCAACTAATTTAAAGATGTCTACCTATATCTCAGGCTAACTCCCGACTCATTTTCACTGTTCTTTAATATTTACTTGTGCACAGTGATTCCTACACACAGCAGCCTTTTAAATGCACGTGGCTTCACCTGTGGGGTTGCTCTGGCATAGAAACATCTTAAAAGGCAGAAAAAGTTGTTCTGTTTTTATTACTTACGGAAGAGCCTTACAAACAGTGCACCAAAAAAAGGCACTTCAGACATCCTTTGGAAGAGCTGTATCCTTCTACTTCAGAAGAGTGTGTTCCCAAGAGTTCATATTTCCTTATATAATATTTTTAATTTCATCACTAATAAATCCTGCAGAAGTCTCCTAAACCGCCTAAACTGCACCTTTGTTGAAGCAGTGGTTCTGCTTTCGGGTTTCAGTAAATAATGTATTGAAAGTACTCACACCTTATAGAATTTGTTTATATTATTATCAGTCACCCTGCCTGAAAACACACTTGAAATGCTAATAGATCATCCTACCCTTAGTTTGGAAGGATCCTACTGCACTCTTAATGTTATTAGGGGGATTAAATTATGAGCAGTTCTGCAGTCAATGGACAGGACTCTAATCTAATTTAACAGCTTCAATTCCAGGACATAAGACAAAATGCAGACAGAAAATTTCAAATTATGTGGAATTGCTTCTTGTGATGTAAATAACCCTTTTTTGACATTTGACTGTTGGCTTTGCATTTCTAATGGAAATGTTTTTGCAGCAATAAGAGTGAAGAGGTGTCTTCAGTGCCAGATAAGTCACTTCAGCTGAAGGACATTTTGGAGCAGATTCACATGAGGGGAATGCATTGGACAGATGCAAGGGCATCTTGCTCCCCGAGCAGTAGGCTCCAGGCTTCCTGACACATCCTGAGGCTTCTCTCTTGCCTCCAGGGCTGTGTGATTGCTTCTTTAGGTCAGGTTGTGACTGTAGGCATTGCTTTTCCTCCTCATCACTTTATGGAAGTTGCACTCCTTTCTCTTACCCCCACTGCTGTTCTGGTCAGCCTGGTCACAAAATGCAGAAAATCTCTGTTCTGTACAAAAACTCCCTAATTACAAATGGTTACAGACATGGAACCCCTCAGTGCTGTAGCTGTGCTTCCCCAGTGGCAAACATGGGGCTTAACTATGGAGATAAAGGCTTGATGTGATGAGATTTCCAGCATATTCTTAGTGGAGTTTAAAATACTGGGAATCCTCTTTGACGGGTTTTTCCTGAATTACCAAGATGGTGTTGATAATTCTGTGTTCTGCCTCTTGCCTCTTGCTGGATGTCTGCAACGAGTGTGGAGTGCCTCACTCTCTCATGTGTCACATTGTTTCCTGTCCCAACACAAATCCACTCAAAAGTTTAGTTTGGAACCTGAAACCTTACTGAGACATCATATATCATACTTTCATTCCTTAGTGTTGCGGTGGGGTCTCCGCAACCCTCCCAGGAGACAGCCAGGGCCCGTGGAAAGAATCAGGAACAATATTTCTGATAGATGTTCAGAGATGTTCTTTATTCTCCCAGCCACCTCATGGCCGGGGGCTCCAGCACAGACTGCTCCAAAGGCTCCAAAGATTACCCAGAATCCTGTGAGCACCCACCTAAGTACAGCACTCTCAGGGCAGGGTACACTTGAAATGGCCAGTGAGGAAGAGGATTTAGGTACAGTAGCATCAGGGAGCCTGGAACCCCCGTGTAACCCGACCAATGCTTTCACTCCCAAGGCCCAGCCCCCCAGAGGGGAACCTCCACACCTTAGGATTTGATTTTTCAGTGTTAGTCGGCTTAAACCAACGTATTTCTCAGAGTTCTCAGCTGTAATGAAGGGTGTTGAAGTCTTCCTGGAAGTATTTCTATGCTGTTGGCCCTTCAGTTGTGGCTGTGGTTTCTGGTTATTTAGACTGGGACACTGCGAAGTGCCCAGAGCTTTAGATAAGCAGCTTGAGCAAACCTCATGCAGAACCACCCAACATTTTCTTGCCCAAAGCTGAGGTAACTTGCAGAAGTCATTCCTTTTTATGTAGTGATTCCTGGTGCATTCCTTAGGAAGAGCACCTGGGGGGAAAGAGTCAGACCAGAGCAAGTCAATTTGCCTTTCTTTATTGATGACAAACCCATGAATCTCCTTGAGCAGGAGATCTGCCTTGGATGGATGCCATGGTGACCCTCAGCTCTCTGAGAAAAGCTTCGTTTCTTCCTCAGGGCTGAAGAGCAGCAGTTTTGTGACGTTCCTCTTATTGTATGGCCCTTCCTCTGCAGAAGAGGGAAATGGGTCAGGTAATAATAGATAATAGTCAGATAATAGATGTGAAGTCGTCATTCAGCTCCATGTGACACAGATTTTGAGATGATGTAAATCAAGAGAGAGGCTGCCTGCCAGTGAGTGGCTGCCTTGATAAAAGAGAGGGAGAGAGTGGCAGCTGTCAGGGAGGAAATAATAAACCCGGAGCAATAACAGGTCTATCTTGATATGGTGATGCTTAACTTTTCACTTATGGAGAGCTTCTTGGAAGCCATTCCTTCGTTGGGAGCCCATAAAAACATTCACATACTGAGAATTTTTATACCCTTATTTACAGTGAAATATTTCCTCCTTCCTCTCTATATGTCCTGTGTGTCTTTCCGACCCTGTGGATCTTTATCCGCGCTGCCTGGCAATTCTCACGTACATGGAAAAGGTCATTTGTGTTTCTTGCTTCGTGCAGAAGAGGAGAGCTTGTAATACTGTAATGAAAACAACAGTAGAGAAGAACATTCCCCCTTCCTAAAGGGAAATCAATTTAATTAGCATAAGTCCTCCCTCTCCTGGAGGGAAGAGAGATCTATCTCCCGGGTTTTGCCGGGGAAAAAAAGGACTCGGGAGAGCTGTAAATGATCCTGGGCAGCATGTTGTAAAACAAAGTATTTTGATAAAGGAGGAGGAGATTGATTTGGAGTGGGAATTGTTCATTCTGACAGATTGGACTGGCAAAGAGGAACAAGACATTTTCCTTATGTTCATGTCTGTTAAAGTGCTCCAAAGAACTTTCCTTCTCTCTCTCTCTCCTTTATGAAGCAGCTGATGCCAAGAGTTTAAGATGAACTAAATCTTCTAAGACATGATTTTTTCATTTTGGTAGAGCTCCTGTTTTCTTGCTCTACAGTGTTTCCACCAGCTGTCAGCTACCAAGTTAAATTTGGCCTCCAGCTAGTTAGGCTAGTTTATGTTTAGATGGTTCGGGGTTTGGGAGAGGGGAAGACAAGGGTTAATAAACTTGTGCTTCTACTGCTTGTTTAACCTTTAAAATCAGAACATTATAGGCTGTGAGGGATTTGAAATGAAACTTCCATTCAGATTACAGTGACAGCTTCAACTTGACTTTGCTTTACAAAGATTTAAAATCAAAAGAGTTTCCACTTTTTTAGAAATCATTCAGTGCCCTTTTTTAGCTTAAACCCCAGGGATAATTTTTCATTGTTCTTGCAAGGAACTCTTTTGGCACTGTCAGCCTTGCTAAATTCGTCCCAGCTTTCTAGTTAATGTTTTCTTTACTTTCAAGGACTGCTGCAATCCAGGTTCACCTTTCAGAGGGTTTGTCACAGTGGGCCACGGAGTAACTAAACAGGCATCAAACTAATCTGCATCCACTGTGATGGGTTGTCAATTGACTGGGAATATCTATGGCCTGCCATTACACTGCACAGTATAATACAATTCCGATTAAAATAATTTCTGGGAAAATCCCTTGATATTATATTTTAATTATCGTAGTGGCAAGATATTCAGGTTACTGTCCTCTCTTTTTTCCACCAAGTATTTCCAGGGGCTATTTTTGTAAAGTGAACTATTTGGCTGAAATGAAAATGGAGTTTAATCTAGACATTTGTAGGAACAGAGGAATTGTCATAACACATCAGAGCAATGGTTCATCTGGAGTTGCAAAGGTGCCTTGCCTTTGACAGGAGCCAAGAGCAGATGCTTCAGAAAATGCTTTAAAACCCCTATAATGGACAATTCAGCAATAATGTGGCAGGGGGGAGCGTGGTTCTGGCCAACCTCAGGCAGGTGCCACTGCCTTATGTCCTGAAGCATGAGGGCTGAAATCCCTTAAATGCTGTAACAGCACGCCTGCCTTGACTGCTCCTAGAAACTTTGTGGGTCATTTAAATGTCACATTTCTCATTCCAATGAGCACACGGATTTCTGCTGCTTTCTCCGAAGCTTCATTTTCTCAGCAGTGTGCTTTCTTAATTATTGACCCTGTAGATGTCTTCCCTGGCCTTGTTGTTCTCTCTCTCCACGTGGGGTTTATGCCCATTTGAATAAGAAACAGTCTTCTGTCTGGCAGCTTCCTGCAGAGGCTTTGGAGCACCTGACAAGTCTCCGCAGTGCCCCAGCAGAAGGGAAAGGCACTCACACCCCTGCCCAGCAGATCCTGTCAGTGACCACAGCAGCTTCTGCCAGGGCACTACGGGACATAAATCCCTTGGGAATGACAGCTCTTGCACAGCCTCCTTGATCCGCAGCTATCACAGACCCAGCTCTTCCCTGTAATATTTGGATGGATGGCTGGATCACAGAATGACAGAATGGTTTGGGTTGGAAGGGACCTTAAACATCATCTAGTCCCACCCCCTATCTACCTGGAAATAGTAGTAGTTCAAAATTCCCTGGGAAACCTCCCACTCTTGCAGTGTGGACACAAAATTTCAAATAGCAAATTAAAAGAGAATTTGAGTTGGTTTTTTGAGATGTCTTCACAGAGGAGTATGCAGTGACTGACGGGTTTTTGTTGTGGTATCTAAATGAATATACATTGAGGATGCTGGGCAAATTTGTGTAGAATCCTGTTTCAAATGCACGAGTTAATGGGAATTTCGTGTGCAAAAGGATAGCGAGATGAGAACTGTGAGCAAATCTGCCTTCCAGTGATTTTTCCCGGAGTATTCTGCAGCCAGCTTTCTGCTCAGATACAAAGTTACTTAAAATAAATGAAGGAGAATATGCACAAACTTGATCTCTCCCTTCTCTTATCTCCTCCGCCACTTCTGGTGGTTCTAAGGAGGATCTAATGGCAAAGCACTGGCTGTGCAGCAGCACTTTGCCTTTTTTCCTTGGGAGGAAACCCTTGGCTTTCTGATTCCTGTCTGGGAAGCTCCAGATGAGAGCCGAGACACACACGAGAGAGGGATCGGGGTGGATTCTCCTCCTTAATTACCCTGGTGTGACACTGCTCAAGATCAGAAGTGTGCTGATGGAAGAACTGAGTCTCTGCACGTGGACATGGGATGGGATGACATGTGCTCACCACTGAGTCCCTGGAATGAGGTTCCAAGCTCGGGGATCCTTCTGGGACAACACAAGATGTCTAATCCTGCTGCCAGGTTTGACAGGGTTTGGAGCAACCTGGCACAGGCAAGGTGTCCCCGGCAATGGCAGCAGATGGAATGAGATGAGCTTTAAGGTCCTTTCCAACCCAAACCCTTCTGGGATCCTATGACTAGATCCTGAAATCAAAGAACTGCCCCAGAGGTTCCTCCCCGCCCTGCCCAAGATGGGCTGAGCATGAGCACGCTTAAATTAATATGGCACTAGAAATGTTAAATGCAGATATTGACCTTCTTTTTCTTTTTTTTACTATGATATTAATCCTGTAGGGTAACTGCCTAAATAAAAGCTGGGCTCTGTTGCATTAAATTATGTTTTATGCTGGCAATATTAAAATTAGAAGAATGACCCTCTTAAATCTGGTCTTAATAGACATCACCTGATGGTTTTACTGATTTCTTTATTACACTTCTTATCCTGCCATTAGTTGCTTTTGTTTCTCAGTAATTACTCATGATGAAAATGACATGGTATGCAAATGCTGTGGTAGAACTGTAGACTGGGCTTGATTCAAGCAACATTTACAGCTGTGCTGCCTTTCCTGCCCCTCACCCGTCTTGTTTTCTGCTCTTTCCTGGGTCAGAGTGTATCAGTACAAAAACTGTTTACAGTTTACAGGGTTTTTTTCATAGCAAATCTCGCCCCCCTAACTTTTCTTTGAAAAATGAATAGCATAATGTAATTCAAGAAAAGGGCTGCCTTTTGAGTGCTGGCTGCTGCAACTGATGGCAGGATTTCCTGCAACATCAGCAGTTCACTTTTGTGTCCTGTATTTGACCCTAAAGTGATGTTTTTATCCTTCCATCATAAGCAGAGAAAAATATTTCTATTTGCTTTGTTTGCTTGAGAAGGGGAAAAAATGGACTACTTTCTTCATCTTCACTTTCAAAGACTCCCTTTCTTTTTATTTAAGAAAAGTTTGACAGTCATCTATTTCTGTTCCAGAGCAAGTTTCTTTAATGCTCGTTCTGAGAACAGCCAAAGCAGATGCAAATCCAGCTTGCAATGCAGCACCTGAAGATTTCAATAAAGACACAATTTTTAGCATGACCAGAACCTCATTACAACCCTTATAAAGCTTTATAAGGTCTGTGTATTTAGTGGACTCTGTATTAGAGGGCTGAGAAACTTTTCTATTCAGAAATAGATTATCATTTCAGTGTAGAATAAAAAGGGAATATGTGTTCATTATGTTGAATAAATTGGAGATCTAACTTGCCAGCCAGCAAAGCCACCTTCTCTGGCACTTGACCACTTGGTGGAATTTGGTCCTGTATGGGTTTTTCCTTTCCACTGTGCTTGCAGAAGTGTTCAGAGCAATCATCAAGCCGTAAGTCGGTTGGGTTCTGTTGATTTATTAAAAAAAAACATAAACCATTTTGCAGCTTGCTCTGTTTTTCAAGATGATTCTTTGAAATTTTTGAACAGCTGATGCAAGAAATCTGGGACTGCCATCACAGCTCCAACTTGGTTGTCTGACATACCCTTCTAGGAAAAAACAAAAACACAACAAAAACAAAAGCAAACAAACAAACAAAAAAACCAAACCAACAAACAAAAAACCAAACAAAAAAAAACCCACACGAAAATTGCAAAAGAAAAGAAAATTAATCAGAATGTTTAACCCCAGCAGTGCCCCCATAGGTGCAGTTATAGCAAAATGAACAGAGACTGTACCCCATCACAAACTGACACAGCATTGCCTCAGAGTCAGGTTGCCAAACCCCCCTGGTTCTGGTTTACTGTCCTGACAGCACAGGCAATTCCCACCAAACTTGCTTATAATGAGAAAACATTCATAAGTGCAAACTTACGTACTCCTTAAATTCGGGGCTCTTCCCTGTGAAATTACCACATTTTACAAAGCAGATGACTCCTATCAAGAGCTTTCTTAAGGGCCACTAAGAAACAGATCTGTGCTTCAAAAAAATCTGCTTTTTCATTAAGTGGAGTTCAGGAAGCCAGTCACTGCCTGCTTCTATCGTTTGCCCATCACAGATGGCAGGAGGCACATTTGGGACCATTAATAGCAGAAGCTGTCAGCAATTCCTTTAATGATATAACCACACTGCCTCCTCTAAACAGAAGATAACATGATTTGTGTAGCAAAAACTATTGCTCAGTGATAGGGACATCATCATCTGTCGTCTCTGCTTGTTTTATTTCTAAGGGAGCTAATCAGGAAACTGGCAGTGCTGTAAACTGCTACCGACCACCAGTTGCCTCCTCAGCGGCAAACACGGTGCAAAGCCAGTGTTTGTTTTCCCTGTGACTGATCAGTTCTTCTGAAACGCGTGTAAGTGACAGCCCTGCTTCAGTCAGTGGGATTTTAAATTCCTTAGAGGATGCTGCAGTCGTCTTGTTCTTCTGGGTTGGCTCTGGGACATTGTAACTCAGATTTATTTATTTTAACACCATTCTAGACCTTCCCATTTCACTTGCGAGACTCTCAACATGGGTTCGGCTCTTTCGTGGCATGCCCTGGATATAATTCTGGACTCTTGGATTGTTCATGGATTTCCTAACTAGGTTTTGATTCTCTATCACATGCCTGATGTTAATGGGGGAAACGGTTTGCCAGGTAGTTCTAATATTTCCCTGACCACAGGCAGGTCAGTGACATGAGCACCAAGGGGCTTTGCGTATGTTCCCTTTTTGTTGGCATGAATCCTTATCAGGGACATCTGTTTTCGGATTGCTCTGTACCTTGAACTTCTACTGAGGTTGTAAGAAGTGCCAGAAAGTGAAGCCTCCCACCCTCACGAAGTCCTACACTCTTCTCCCTGAACTCATGTTTGTCTCGTTTCCCACTGATGGGCAGCACTGCCCATACAGCTCTCTGCACACCCTTAGAAAAAGGTACAAAAGGTTCTGGCTGGGAGGAGAACATCAATAATGATGCCTTGCTTATTTTATAGTTGAATCTGCTGGGTTTGTTTCATATTGTTTCCTCTTATCTGAATTTATTTTCCTAGCATGTTTGCTTTTCCAGTTGACATAATATTTTCTTGATTCATATTCCTTAATCCTTTGTCATCTTCCTCTTATTTATATTCATCTCCCTTTTGTCTGTATTTGTTCTCTTTTCTTTCCTCTGATTATTTTGCCATAGTTAAATTCCCTGGCTTTTCTCCTGTTTCCCACCCCTTGTGAGGCACCAGCCACTCCTGGCTGTGCTCCAGCCCCACGGAGGAACCTCCGTGTGCGTGTCCCCTCCTCACTGAGTGACACCAACACCTCGCAGAGGGGGCAGGGACCAGCTGAGCCGAGAGGAAATGGGAGCACTCCTGGCACGCTGCTGAAAGGCTGCATCGGGGAGAGGGGCTGCCACTTGGATGGATTTGCTGGCGGGATCCGAGGGGAGGGATGGAGCTGTCCAGCTGTTAAGAGTCTTTACTTGCAGCACAGATGACAGACTTAAGACAAGCCCTAAGGAATGTGTCTTTGAAATTTAATAACATAAGAAGAAAAATATTCCACACTTCACTAGCAAATCTAATGCTACACACTGAAAGCATTATGAAGCTTTTTTTTCCCCCTAGTTTTACCTTTTTTTTTTTTTTTTAAGCAAAGAAAGAGAACTGGTTTATGAAAGTTGATTGGGAATGTTGTTTGCACACTGCTTCATTTTAGAAAATCATGCTGATGGCTGATGTGTGTTTTCCGGCACATTGTAACTTTTGAAGTGTTTTAATTTTCCCTGCTGGGGAAAGTGTCATTCAGGAAGACTGGGGGAGAAGGGAGGGGGCCTGACATCCTTATTATACTGTCACATGAAGACTGCTTCTTCAGACTCTTGAAGGTCTGTGTCTCTGGAAGAGTGACAGCCTAATAGATTCTATTCTTAAATTCTAAGTATCCTTGATAGTGCACCAAGAAATCTATCTTTAAAATAAAAAGTGAAAAAAGTTCTGCTGATACATAGTTGCAGAAAATCACCAGGAAAAAGCTGAATAAAATTTAATTTCTCCTATCTTGCAAAAATGTAAACACAGAGTATTGACATGCTTGTCTCTGAGCACCTGTATCTTCACAGATAGGTCCAGATGTAATTACCAGCTTACTATGAATTTCATTCCCATCACAGAATCTGGAGCCAGAATCTGGAATATCATATGCTCCCAAGCCTGCAAGCAACTTCAGTATTTCCAGTGGGAATAATGGCTTTTGAAGACACGATCCATTGTGGCATGAAATAAGCTCACGCTGTTGCTTGTACCTGGGTGAAGCACAAGCAAGATTCAATAACATAGAAATAAATCAAATACAAACCATATATTTATTCTCCTTCAGGTTCTAAGACCAGAAATCTGGAGCTCAACAGTAGTGGGAATAGAGAGAGCTGACTTGGAGGACTCGGTTTTGGTATTTGCCTCTGATGTCAAAATTTTGGAATCCAGCCATAGGTGAGAATGCAGGGAAAGATTCATGTGTGCATTTCAAAGAGTAACAGATAAGCTGCATAAGCATATGAGAAGCTAAAGCTTGGCTAGTGCAGGGAATTTGCCTGAACAGTTCAGCTCCTCAGTGAATTACCTGTTCTGCTCAATGAGTATCTCTTACTGAGAAACGCCCAGGCTGGCCCCAGACTGTGCAAACAAGGCGATAGAAATGCAGCTCGAGTTCAGTCACACACACTGGATGAGAAGATCTCTGTTCTTCAAGCAAGTTGGATGTGTTCACAACATTACCTTAGCTTTGTTTTGTCTTGAAATGGGAAGAGATGGGAGGGAAACGGGAACGCTGACTCATGAAGTGATGGCAAGGACATATGGCAAACCCATTGACAGTTCATCTCAGGATACCGTTGTGCTTACTTGGGAAGCTGCTTTTCCCAACTCTGGAAATTCTGCTTAGCTGCTTTTCTAATGCTTAGGACCTATCCGCAGAAATGCAGTTTCTCATTCCACTCCAGAAATGCAAGGGAGTGGGAATTATCCATTGTCTCTGGAGGATTCCCAGTGTCCTGTCCCCCATGGGTTATTCCAGGGACTGTCATTTGGATGTTCTTCCTTTCCCTGTGGCACATTCCCTGGGCACATGATCAGCAGGGCAGCCTCTGCTTCTGCAAGTGGCTGATTGTTTGAGCCACGAACGAGTAACATTTCAGTCTGCCACCACCCCATGGCTCAGACACTCCATAATTCCTCTTCTGCTGCTGCTCACTCCAGATCTTCTTCCGTGGTGGGGATTTTCACAGAGAGGACAGAAGGAGAAAAGAGGACAGAAAGGGAAGAGATGGGATACGTAATCACATGATGGACAGCAGCTGCACCATTAAAAATAGAGAGCCAATAAGCAATGACATTCCTATTTTCACTAACCATGTTCCCCACCCTATGAGTCCCAGAGACAGCAGAACAGATTGTACCAAGAACTTGGGGTCCATTTTGTGTCCACCTACACAGAGCTTGCCCTGTTACCCCTCCACTTCCCACCTGGTTGTTTTGAGCCAGTCAGTCGTTCCTCCTCCTACAAACACTTAACAATCAACTACTCTTTCTCTTTTTTTCTTGATAATTTGATTTTTTTTTTTTTTAACATCCTTTGGTGTCAACAGTGTTCATAGCCACAACGTTTTGGGGCATCCACCAAGAAAAAAATAGCTGGTTTCATCCAGTAGGGGATTTCTCCCATTGCATTCCTCCCTCTCTCCTTGCTGTTTCCTGCCCAGCCCCTATGTAGCTTCAACTCACTTAATCATGGTTTATTTTTTTAATATTGCCTGTATTTTGTTTTTTCACAAGTGAAAGAGCAAGTCCAATTACAACCAGGTTAATCTGAGATGGTTTCAGGTTTCTATGCTTGCCTTTGCTATAAAATCACAGTGAGCTGAAGTTTAAGAAACAAGAACAACTCTCTACTCAGGCTGGATTTCTTTTAAGTATTGTTATATTTCAAACCTAGCCAGACTTTTAAACAATCTAGAATCAGCTGTCCAGATAAATCTGACTTCGAAACAAGGAAGCTTCTCTCTTTGCATGGGGCAGATTAGCAAGATGCAGCTAATATCAATAAATAATATAAAGCTGCAGGGGCCATAATCTGTTTTCAGAGCACCTAAAGCTTGCAGCTCGAATACAGCAGGAAGGGGGCATTGGTTTACCTGAGATACAGGTGAAGAACTTCAGTTAAGCATGTGTGCATTCATAATACACTCAGAGAGGCAGTGACTACAATTCCCTCAACAAGGGAATTCTCCTGGTAAGCTTTTCATCTTTGCCACACATAATGATGTTCATTTTCACTTACTAATGAACCCAAATACAGTACAAGTTACCGATGAAATCAAGATTGAAATACAGTTGTGCAGAAGACAAATAGGTTTGTGAATTTCATATACAGGCAGTGGAGGATGCTAATAATTTGTAACATGCCTGGGTCTTTCAGGGGAATTAAAGTCTCACTCCACACATCCTATTGAGGCAGCTGGAGTGTTGGGAACTGATCCATGTAGCACAAAGAGAATTTCAAAAGGAGATGTTCTGAGAAACAGATTCAAGTTCTAATCCTGAATGTGCCATTGACTTCTTCTGTTCATGCAGATCCAATACTCTACCGTTTTTGCTGACTTAAGTATTTGAATTATTGATATTAGGGTACTAAGGGAAAATGTGATTTTAATTTTTAAGTAGAAGCTCTCTTTAGCATCCAAAACAATGGAGTTCAGTCTCTGTGGGCTTCTCTTTTGTTTTTTTTTCCCCTGGTTTCTTTAATTGAGAAGAAAATCCACCCTTCTGTATAAAACTTTACACTTAAGGATTCCACCTTTCCTTAAATGTATCCGCGTATCCCACACAGGCCAGAGGCGCGTGCAGAAGCTTTGCGGTGTTGAGCACAGGATGCCTTGATTACACGCACTTCTTCCTCCTGCATCTCAGCCTCTGAATTCCACTTTAAAGGTTTCTGGGAAGCCTTTCTCAATGCCGATGCTGCACACAACCCCCTCACCCCCCAGTGTCTGCAAACAGAGGGAGGAGTATCCGTGATGCCATGGTGGGCATGCATAAGCCAGTCTGTTTTCAGTATCTAACAGTTTCGTTAATTTCATTAGAAAATGAAATCCTGTTGCAGTAAATAATTAAGTGGATTAAGTGATGCCCTCCCCAGTTTTTCAGTCACCTCCACATGAGTGTGCTCTAATAAAGTCCTGGATCTGTTGTGTCTCTGGGATGCGCAACTGACTCTTAGTTAATGTGTTCTTGCCATAATTGCTTTTTAATATAGTTGATTAGAAGATTATCTTTAAATAAAACTATTTCTAACAATAAAAGGAATCACATGAATTATATGTTAATCAGTAGATTCTAAGAGTTAAATTATTTTCTCATACTAGATATTACAAATACTTCATGTGTTTAAAACCTCAGATTTAATCAGTAATTTTCCCATGATTTATTGTGGTGCAAAACCAAAATTGTAAGAAACAAACTGCTCTACCAGAAGAGAGAGAGAAACAGATAATATCCAATTATTTCTAGTCATTATCATCTGTCTGCTGGAATTCTCATCCTTGTTATCCGAGAAAAACTAGCTCAGGAACAACTGCAGTAAATACAGAAACTAGGATTTTCCTTAGGCTGGATCCCTTTCGAAACTTCCATTTCTTTCCTACTTGATTACCAGCTGCAAGGCACCAAAGTCCTTTGTTTGTGTGTTGTCTAGGACAGGCCAGTGGTTCATCTTTCCAAGGGATCATTGCTTGTGAAATGGAGTTGGGGCAGTTCTTAGTGCACCATGAGTATTAACCAGAAATGTAATTGAGGGCTGGATGCCAAATGGAAACAGCTTTCAGCAGAAGCTGAGACTTTGGTGCCTCAAGTAATTCTGAAAGCCTGAGTTGTACTCCAGTAATGAGGATGGAGTGAAGGTAAAGGTGGTGGCATGGTGGCTGCCTACAGGGATGTTGGGGTAAAACAAGAATGATCCATTTGATACAAGAGGGATTTTTTTCCCCTCTCTCTTGCCTTCTTGACTCATTGCTGACACATCTCTGCCTATGAAGCCACTGCCTGTGCTGTTCAGATGTCTGAATTTGCAGTCAGTCCCATGAAAGGCTGTTCTCTCAAACAGCCATTACCAAGAGCATGAAGAACATAAAGTGCAGGTGCCTTTGCTGGAGCAGAAGGAACTCTGCTGAACAGGTTTCTGACTGAGGAAATTTGACATCAGTGGTTTCAGTTGATCTATTTCAAGTCTTCTGTGTTTTTGAAGAAAGCGTCGATATTTGGGTTGTGGAACTTTTGGGTGAATCAGGAAATGAGACATTGAAAGCTAAACAGGTGGAATGGAGAAGATAAAATACCTGAAGGAATAAGATGTCTTTGGAGCAAGAAGTTTGAATTGGTGTAGCTAGGGGATGGAGACCATTGAAAAGGGCACAGGCAGAAGCTAAAGGTGATTCACTACAGACATGAGGGAAGCAGTGCTGAAATTATGTGTATCTGGGATGTTTTGATGAAAAGAATTGAAGCTGATACTGAGGCTCTTGGCCTGCTTACTGCTCATAAAGAATATGGAATTCTGGAGAAGGCTCCATCACAAGCTATTTGGGTTATTTGGGATAAGATTGAGGCAGACCAGAAGCCTGGCTTGGAGAGAGTTTTCATGCTGAGTTTTCCCAAAGAATATTTCATCTGAGCTCTGCTTTCACTGCACTCCTTGATTTTACAAGCAGAAATGAGAACAAAGAAACAAACCCTTTAAAACGGAGCTCATCAGGCCAGATTTTGGTATTGGCAGTATTGGCATCTGCTACTGCATTTGTATCTGATGTTAAAATCTTGGCCCATAGCCTGTGAGCAGCAGTTTATGACCATCCTGGATAGAGTTCAGAGCTATGCTAAGTGATTCCATTTGAAAGACATTTTTCAATTACAGAAAAACAATTTGGGGAAGAGGTTCTGTTCAGAAGTACTTGCTGAAATTCCATTTATGAAGCCTGGCATGGTTGCTTTGGTTATGTTGCTAAAGCTTTTGTGAAACCAAACCAAATCTCTGGCAAATGTATTACATGAAGAAATCAGGGGTTGAATCTGAATCAAGCCTTTGGAGAAACATATACATAGACAGACAGACAGATAGATAGATAGACAGACAGATAATGGGACTTAGAGAGAGGTTGAATATGAAAGTGGAGCCTGGTTTTTCCCTTCAGTAGTTGCTTCAATCAGAAATTCAATCGAGCATTTCCAGCTTTTGAGAAACTCTAGAACCAGATGGGAGTGCCATTTTAAAACAAATGTCATTTATTGAAGCTGCATCAATTTGCGGCTTTAACTCAAAGGCAGCAGAACTGGACTCAGTGGAAAGAAAGAACAGACACAGTTGTCTAATATAAATGTCAAATTAATTGAATCATAGAGGTTATTAAAAGTTAACAACAAACATTAACACTATTAGGGAATCATCCATTCACCTGAAGCATACAGATGAATCTGTATCCATGGGAATAGAATCACGGGAGTACAAGGTCATATTTAAAACAAAAGCTCTCCCACTGTGGAGGAACACAAGGTAACCCACAGCTCCCTTGTACACAAAATAAGATCATTGTTTGAATTCTTTGTGTAAAAAGGAAGAAGAAAGACAAAGACTGAGGTTTCTTTGTCGAGATGCGGCTGATAACTCTGCCCCGCCATGTGGCCAAAGCTTTTCTTGGGCAGGGCCTGGGTCTGTGCTGGCCCAAAACACGTGGCACTGTGAGAGTAAGACTTGTGTTCTGCTAATGAAAATTGTGCACCGTAATAGCTCAGGTTAATTCCTATAATTCCTCACAAGACTGTGTCAGGACAGTATTAATAAGCAACTTCCTAATTAAGAATAATACAAAAGGCATTTAAAATCTGTGTGGAGGATGGACTTTGTAAGTGATTTTCTGTGCCATCATTTTTTGTCTCATCAGAATAGTCATATATATGACTAATCAGTATATGATTTAGTAGTCCAGGAGTTACAGGAGCCTGGCTGCACTGATATGCTGGTTAGAAAGCTAAACAGCAAAGATGTTATTTGGAAATCGTCAAAAGAATATGTAACTCCCCTCCAAAAACGTTCAAACCTGTGCTTCGAGTTGGAAATATGTCAGGAAAAGAGCAGATTTAGTGTGGAGCTGGAAGTGGGGAAAGGATGTGTTATCCTGATGAATGGATGGATGGATGGATGGATGGAAGGAAGGAAGGAAGGATGGATGGATGGAAGGAAGGAAGGATGGATAGATGGATGGCTGGATGGATGGCTGGAAGGAAGGATGGATGGATGGATGGATGGATGGATGGATGGATGGATGGATGGATGGA
>VYZQ01044288.1:21098-33476 GCA_013400655.1 Mystacornis crossleyi
CCAAAAAAACACACCCCACCCCCCCCCCAAACTAACCCCCCCAAAAAACCCACAGAAGAAAGTTTAAGAAAACTCTTTATAAGCTTTATAAAACATAAAGGCTTCATTTTACAGATAGAACTCCATGGGTAAGTGAGCCAGCTAACCCCTATGATAGATTTATGCCAGCAGCATTTTCTGGCATGGGACTCCAAGGGCATAAAAGTCAGGATTTCACAGTAGTATGAGGCTAATGATTAAAGTATGTGTGATGGTAGTCACAGTAACAGCCCTGAACAGGGAAACACCCACCTTTCTCTTAGGTGTTCTGACAGGCTGATATTAAAGACCTGCAAGTGTCAGAAGATGTAGGAAATCAACTGGCCTCTCTGACAGATTTTACAGCACAGTGTTTGCGCTGTCAGGGCGGTGAATATGACGACCCGAGGAATGGCAGTAATAGGAATGTTTCGTTAAAGGAACAGCTGAACAGAGATGCCACTGTTGACAATAACATGCTTAAGTTAAAGGGAGATTCTTGGAGTTTGTACTTGGAGAAGACTTTATCAAGCCCAGTTATCTACTTCTGGGTTTTTGTTTTGTTTGCAGCCTTCCTGTGTGTCTGTCTGTCTGGTTTTACCACCATGGTGAAATACTATTTAGTTGTAATGTGGAAGAAAGATAAAAGTCACCCTGCAATGCTGTTTCACTTGTATAATCATGACAGTGTAGGCAATATCTGAAGGCTGCACTGATGAAGATTTAGAATCTCCAATTTTTTTTATCCCGGAAGTTTTATAAACAGACAAAAAACCCCCAACTTGAGTTGGGAGAGTTGAAGTTTGACATTAAGGGTGGCATTGAGCCCCATCTATTTGACTACCTAAAAATTAGATCATTTGTTCAAGCTAGCCATGGAGTAAACAGAGCGTAGGGACGTGCAGGGCACATTTTATCTCACTCATCTCCATCCAGTCACCAGAGAAGATGCCCAGACAGCTACAACAGATGGGACACAGCACTGTCAGGAGGGGAACCTGAGGCTAAGCTGGAGGCACACACAGCACAAGCCCAGCCTGGCTTTCCCAGCCACCTCAGCAGGGCCCACACCCCATGAGCTTTCATCTCCTGGGAGCGTCATGCAGCAAAGGACTTGGCTTGACAGCAGCCAGAATCCATGTACATTAGATCATCGTCTAAGCCTGAAATAATAATGATAACAAGAAACTAGCTTTAAGGACAAAACAGAAGTGTTTCCTGATCTTATTTGCTAGGAAAGACTGATGAGTGCAAAAAAGCATTAGGAATCCACAATGTTTAGCCAGAGCTGCTCTGGTCTGGGCTCATAAGGACACTGAACCTCTCTTTAAGGAGCATATTCAGAGGTAAAACACTTAAACAGAACATTTTGAGGCAAAGCAAAATAAATATTACTTTCCCTCAAAAGTGCTTTTTCTCTGAAGCAGTATTTTTCATGACTCCTGCTTAAACCCTGGGAGTAAACTGAAGTTTGGTTTCTAGGTCTGTGACCACCTCCATCTCAGGCTTTGATCACCTTGCAGTGGTTATTAGCTGTGGTGTAAGAACTGGCTCTGGGGTCAAGAGATTTGCATAAAAAAAAGGAAGTGCTAATTACAGTCCATTCCAATAAGCTTAGAAATATAGCAGAGACAAGTCCATTATCTCAGAGTTAATAGGGTTACAAAATGTTGACGATGCACACGATCTGCTTTGCTATCAAATGCTACTGAAATTATGGATTGTTGCCACAGCATGAGAGTTGCACCAAATGATTAAGACTTGGGTTTAATAGAGGTCATTGTCTATGTATAAAGTCTGGCTTTCGATGGTATTTAAGCCCCTGGACGGATACAGGTGCCTAGGTACATTTGCAGATGCTCTGGTTTACATGTCTGCCAGCAGTGAAAGTTAGGGAATTTCCTTTTAAAATGTCTTTGAGGTGCCTGTTTGGAAGTCTGTGTGGGGTTTAGTGTGACCCTGCCTGAGCTGTCTGAGAAGGAGCTGTGGAGGTCCCTCTGTAGTCAGCACGCAGAGCCGGCCACCTGCTGTCCCAGAGAGACAGGGGAGCTCCTGGGAAAGGGAGTTTTCCTCCCTGGTAGCTGCAGAAGGGGCCTGGATGAACTGAATCCACTGTGGGATGGCAAGGTCAGATGAGATGAGTCCCACAGCGTGTCAAAAAGCCATTACACATCTGGTCATTCCCTTAGAGTTAATGGAAAGGATGATGCATATGCTGTCCAAGGGAAAAATAAATCAGTGTTCACATCCCAGTCTCATCTTCTGTAACACAAGCATATCCATCTTATCTCTTGAGAAGGGAAGGAGGATCAGGGAGGCTTTAACTGAATGACTGCAGGCATCTCAAAGTGGGGAAGGAGAAGGAGCAGAGCATTAATACAAAGGTTATCTTCTATTCTCTGAATGTTTTTAAACCAGTGTTTCCATTAGTCAGAGCTATGTTCCTGCAAACCTGGAATTTTTCATCTCTTTATACACCACTCAACTTCACTGAATTCTTAGAAGTGAGACATAACAATGCCTAAAACACATACAGCTGCAGCCAACTAAGAAGTTCAGAGGAAAGCATGTTTTTGCACCCAAATCCGTATTCGGGGACCTCACTTGTAGCAGAAACCAGAATAATTTTCAGTTTGTGGTGACAGAGATTTTGCTGTAACTTAATTTTTCTCACTTAACCCATCAGGAAGTATTATTTTTCTTAATGTAAGTTTGTATTAAATGTAAGTGTGACTCTTCAAAAACCAAGAAAACAGCTAATGTGTCCTGGAAATAGTGTTACTTGCAGTACAGTACTTGGCATGCTGCTTCCAATATCTAAGTTTAGCAGATTCTCTTCTTCAGAACAAGATCTGAATGTGGACCATAACCATGCTCTGGAGCATTTGCCATCACATAAGAAGTCTTTCAGAAAGTTTCTTTGCAAGCAGAGGTTCAGCTTGGCAACTCCTGCAGATAATTTTATGGTGATTTATTCCTTTTTGAAGAGCATCAGATGATACTGATCTCTCCTCTTTCCCTCTGTTGCTTTCTTAAAATGTGACATTTTTGTCATGTTGTTGCCCTGGGCAGCACAAGCACAACTGCAGCAGCCCCAGTACTGATGTCACCTTCTCAGGAGTTTCTCAGGCAACCTGTTAGTGCCCTGCCGGGGATCCTGGCAGCTCCCTGTGGATGCAGCATCACTCAACACCTCCCTTTTAGTGGCGATTTAAAAACCAAATTCTGCCTTTCGGGATTTTTGATTTCAGAACAGCTTGGTGGGCCCGAGGTCCTGCACTTGGTAGCAATCCAAGGATTATTGCCAGGATGGCTTGGTCCTTCCTCATCAGTTTTTTTCCTCAAGGTAGATTCCCTTGGAAACACAGACCTACACATGTGCCCACATACAGGTATTTTAGGTAACACTGAAAGCTAGACAAGTGCCTTCCTATTAAATACATTAAAATATTCTTCTTTGACAGACATTTTCATTTCAAAAATCCAGTCCTAGACAGAAGGTATTTTCCTTTTATTCTCAATATATTATTTTTAATATATTCCACATGCCTCATTAACCCATCCAGAAAGGTTTTGACATCTTGAAGACTCTGCTTCCAAAGTTTCTGCTTTAATACTTTTTGCTTTGCTTTGAAACTACTTTAAAAATCCAAAATGCTACCAAAAAAGGCCAACTAAAATGTAATATAAACAAGCTCAAGTCCAGCTGAAAGGGAGCTTTACAGTAATGGTCTGGGTCTAGAAACCCTTATAAAAAGGCTTAAAGTTCTTTTATATAAAGGATTTTCTTCTATCAGATAAATGCTTTCTTTGCTCTGAGTAACTTTCTGGTGATTTCTTGCTTGAAAAAGGATTTGTCGAGTTCTGAGATCTGTTTAAGCTCTGGGAATAATGCCCCTTCATCTAAGTCACAGTTCTACAGAGTAAGAACTTAAGAGAAGTCCTCTTCTTCAATCGGCCAGACATTACTCCATGCCTTTTTTCTTTGGAGGGAAATGCATCAGGCCACATCCCGCTCCACACTCATTTGTCAGCCAGGCCAAATGTCTACATGCAGATTTTTAAAGATGTGAATTGAATTTCTGCTAACACGCTGCTTGGGTAATTTGAGGTTTTTCTGTGTTCCAGGGGAATCGCTTTCCGCTTTTGTAAATGCCTATTGCATATTTTGTCTGAGAAACTCCTCTGCACTGACTTTCCTGTTATTACCTTTTTGCCATACTTGGGTCTAGGACACCTGCACTATATGGCTGTACTCAGCCTAAAAAGCTGCTTTCCTGTTTAGGAGGCCTGACTGTTGCTGTCCCGCTGAAAGCCAAACAGAAGTGAGTTTGCTCATTCTAAGACCTTGTGCTGTAAGTCCTTGTTGCAGGAATGACTCTGTTTGTGATGCCCTGATCCTGCCTCATTTAAGCACATGATTGCACTGGGTTGAATGACTTCACATGCATAAGGTGAGTCACGAGCTTAAGTGCACTCTGAGATGAGCTAATTTTCCCTAATATACTTTGCCAAATCTGTCTATTTAAATACTTCTGAGAAAGGGGAAAGAAAAAAGTCACTAGAGAGAATGACAGAAGGGATTTTATTTTGGTACCAGTGTATTAAACACCTATATCAGCAGATTCTTGGACGTCTTCTCTCTTTCCCAGCTTGCCTTTTGGTCTCCATTACTGAGAATATTTAGTGAATTGCTGCAATTGAATTACAAACTGCTCAAGATTATTCTTCTATGCCCTCTCCCTTGAAGGATCTAGAGTGTGAAGACAAAGGGAGGAGGGGGTCACCGGTATTTCCACGAGAATATTTAGGAGGTTTTACTCACACTTGAGAACGGAGGACTTATAATAATGTCTAAAAAGTGCATTCCTAAGCAAAACACCGTGTACAAGAAATAGCTATTATATTTGTTGAAAGCTGTTTATAGAACAAAAAAAATTGTCCGCCATCTATCATATGTTGAAATCAGTTGCCTGGTAAATAACATTCTGCTTAGTGTGACAGTAATGAAGAATTTTATCTACAGACACTGCAATCATAGTTTGCAGCCCTTGTAAATATTCCATTTATTTTTATGTAGGCAAGCACATTAACTAAGTGTTAGCCAGATTACTAAAGGGAGGGACTGGATATTTTTACCTTTCACACCTCACCTGAGAGGTGCCCGGTTCCTAGGAGACTCCAGGCTGAGGGATCTTCATGATGGTGCAAATGGTTGCAGCTCCAATAATGACAAAATACCTTAATTCACAGGGAATGTAATCCATTACGGCTGTGCAATTTATAATATTATCATGAAGAGACATTCTTTTTAAAAAGGGAACAGAAAAGAAAATACGTTTGATGCAATGTGTTGTGTAAGGAGTTGGTAGCCTTTGGTAAGTAAGGTTCAAAAAACCCCACTTCTCATAAAATACATTCCATTGACTAACAATCATGTGCCAAAATAAAGCTAAATTACATTCTGACTATTCTTGAATAGAGTTTAAAAGTTCTGAGTAATGACATTGGTTGAACCATTAATGTAAGTCCTTAAAATATAAGTAGTTACTTGATACCTTCCACTTTGGGTCATCTTTCTTTGGAAAAAAACCCACACAACAAAACCAGATGCTGCTCTACATGCATAGGAGAAATCAATGCATGGGATCAATATTCCCTCCACAGGTAATAAATGCTGAGAAGCATTTCTGTCTATCTAAATTGATCCTAGAGAATTCTTTAAATTGGTTCTGATGTGTATAAAAACCATTTCCCTATTGATCAAAGCTTTTTGTGCTTTCTTTCTTTGATATGTTATTTCATCCCTGCCATCAGGAATAGTCTCAGGCTTCTGTATGCAGTTATGATAAGCAGAATTTCTTCAATTCACACAAGATTTTTTTTTAATTTAAACCCAGAAATAGTTGGGTTTGTCTTTGAAGGTGGATGCTTTGCTTACAGTTAGGCAGTGCAATTAATTTTTAAATTGAGGGAGTTATCACATCAGAATTATTTGCAAGGAAGTCTGAAGTAACTGCTGTACTGTTACTAGAAGCAAGTGCCCAATTCCTGCTCTTGACGACTCTGCTGTCTGTGAGAGGAGGAGCTGCTGGAGCAGAGGAGATGTTTTGGTCTGTCACTGTCCTGTTCTGCTCTGTACGTCAGCAGAAGAGTTGGCTTGAGTTGCTGAGTCTGTGGAAAATGTTACTTTTTTGGAGTGAGCAAACAGTTTTGGAGTTACTTTTAATGGAGTGAGCAAACAGTGCCAGTTATTGGGACGAATGTCTCAGCCTGATGTGCCTGGGGAGCTGTGGAGTTTGTGACTTTGGTTACAACACTATTTTATTAGCTTTGAAGCTGCTAGACTACTCCAGGAACATGATGTGCTGGCGGGCTAAACCAGAACTTTTCAGAGTATTTGATAATGGAATGTTACAGAATTAGTAAACTAATTTGCCCCAAGAAAAGTTAAATGTTTTAATGGGCATATAAAGGGCCTCACCACTGGAAGTGGTGGTGGTTTGCTCCAAAGATATCACAGTTTCCAGCTGTTTGGACATGTAAAGCTGTATGTAGCGTGGTCCTGGCAAGGTTTCACTGAAAATTCATTTTACAAAGAAGACTAATCATGGCTGTGATTTCTGTTAGACTCTTATGAAATACAAATTGTCAAACTGTCTTTTGACAAGTACAGGTTTTGTTCCTTTTACCCCAAGTAATTTGGAGCCATCAACCCAGCAAATTAATCTTGTCTAGTTCTGTCTTCTGAAGAAATGCAGTAACAAATTAGATTGCTTCAACACGCCTGCACTATTTTAAATTTATCCACCGGTTCAAATTAGGAGATGGATTTAATACTGTATTCACAGGAGGGGCTTTGGTTCCTTAGGATTTACACAGTGGCACATGTATGCAAAGTTCCTTGAAGATGAGAAAAAGGTTGCTTACTTACATCTAATACAACTGAGCCTCACTGAATGCAATAACTTTGCTTTCAAGTTCACATATTTAGGTCAGTGTGGACACTCCAATAAATTTGGTGGGTTTTTTGCCAGATTCCTGCTTTTGGCATTTACGGCTACGGCCTTTATCAAGCCCATAACTGTTGCAACACATAACTTTATGTACATTTGGAAAATTTACAAGAACAGATCTTAATACAAGAGAATTCATCTTAACTACTCCATTCTCCAGAGCGGGGTATGTGTCCTAAAAGTTAAAAAAAAAAAAAAAATTTTTACTAAAATATTAGTATCTCTGAGATACTGAATGATTTTAGGGTTCAGTTCTGGTCTCAAAACAATATAGAGATACAGTTCCAGTAGCAGGAATAGTTCTTCTAGAAAGGCATGAATGATTTTTGTTGTTTGGAGTACAAATGTATTTCCAACCCAAACAACAGCACTGCATCTGTAATTAATCAATGCCTAAAACCAAGAGCGTTGCCAGTCTGGAGACGAGAACAGAGCTTTTCTCTGTAGGACACTGGGACTGGAAACCTACAGCAGTACTTGACTCCAGTGCTGGGGGGAAAAGGGAGCTGAAAGTGCAGTGATTCCTCAGAGTAAAGTGAGTCTGGTCCAAGAAGGTGACCATCCAGAGATTCCAGATTCTGGCTGTCCCACATCTTCTGGCTGAGATGGGATTCAGATGAGCATTTTTCATGGAAACCCTGGGTTTCACCATCCCCTGGGAGGGTAGTTTGGGGTCTGGCTTGGCTCCACATTTCTCTGTGGGTCCCCAAGGAAGGACGGAAGCCTGAGGTTTACACATGGAGTACGCACCATCAGCCAAGTACATTTTAGAGCACAAATACAGTTTTTTTCTTGGCTAAATTGTCATCCCTCTTAGGGATTCCTTGCACAGAAGTTGTTTGTACCTTTAATTGGCTTTGCCACCTTTCTTTACCTTTTCCAACTCACTGCATACTTTTTGAAGCAAGTGGCCAGATGGTCAGAGCTTATGTTATTCTAAGGACATAATAGGGGTACATCAGAAAAATTAGTACTGGTGTTCTAGCAATGGGCAACAGCAAATCAGCTGTGATTAGTACAAAGGCTGCTACTGTAGGGTCTCTTTGTGGTGGCAGTGTGCTTTGTCATCATTCCTTGTCTGCCAGGTTGAGGAAGAAGGCTGAGCTCAGGATTGGCACGGGGCCAGGCAAAGCAAAGCATCCCTTTAGCTCCCCATATTGCCAAGTGTACCAGCAGATCCAGAGCAGCTTCTGGAAGCTTTGTGAGCTGGAGATCTAGAGGCTGTGAGAGCTAGAGGTCAGAGTCTTGGAGACTTTGCATCTTCTAAGCAAAATCTGTTCATTTCAATGCAAATCAGCCTAACTGCTGGGCTCAGTGAGTGTGCATAGACCAGCCCCACCTGACAGCTGGGTCAAAGGTATGAAGAACAACCTCTTTTCAGGCTTTTATCTTCCTCCAGTGTTATATCAAACTGCCTTTGTTAGTGACAAGTAAGTATCCTTCATTAAAATACAGCTTTGCATCACAATTATGTAGTAGTTTTGTTTGCCTTCCTAATTGGAGAACATTTTGAAAGAGCAATAAAACACAATTTGTTCCCTCTTCCCCAAATGAAACATCTCCTTTTGGAAGGAAGGAGGGAGTAAATTTACATTATAATGAGAAAATTGTTATGAGCCCGTAGATCAGTGCTGACATAAAGGGTGACAGAAATGAGATGTCATTTTGTGCATTCCCCCTCATGCATCTGCCTGTGCATCCTGCTGCTCCTGAGCCAGGAAGTGGCTGTACTCACGGTCAGCGATAGTAACACATCCTAACTTGTAAAATTCCTCTGAAATGAATCATTCTTCACCAGGGCTGCCTAGTGCACCTCCATCCTTTCCCCAGTGAGTGCTAGCGATGAAGGCAGTGCAGGGTTCTACTGCACCTCCTGGTTGTTTTTTACTGACCATCTCTACTTTCCTTTTGGCTCTGTCATTTCCCAGGACTGTCGGAATACTGGCATGGACTGACAGGATGAGTGCTCTGGTTTTGCTTCAGGCATGTGACTTACCTAGCAAAGCATTTAGAAAAATGCAGGGTTGGGGTCTGCCCCTGCCCTGCTCAACCCAGGGAGTGAATGAGCTGAAGCTTTGTCTCAGTTTGTCACTCTGTCCTGCCCTTACTTTCTGGAAGGGGACTGCAGCTGTCCAAACCTCTTCTCCTGCCTGTCCGTTTCTGTAACAACTGGGTTCATTAGTGGTTCTGAGAAGCTGGAAGTGACATTAACCCCCTGCCAGCTGTTGTGGTGTCAGGGCTGCAGGCAAAATGGCATTTGTTTGGCTCCTGGAGAAGTCATCCAGTGATTGCCTGGAGAGTCTCGCTTCAAGTGCAATCCATATGCAATGCTTCTGTCAGCAAAGACTTGCTGGAGGAGAGTTTATAATAAATATTCACATCTGCTGCTTTGGACACTCTAATCCATCCTACAGATCTTTGCTGTGTCAGGCTTTGTTCTAGATGAAGAAGCCGGGTAGTTATAAAGGGTTGCAAATAGGACATATTTATCATGGTTAGCTCTACTTCCTAGTTGCCTTTCTTGCACAAATATCCATGACCACACTAAGCATAAGTTGTGGTTAAATATTCTCGGTGCATTTGTAAGCTGTTTCAGGCTACGTGTTTCTTTTGATAAATGGAGAAATGAAGCCATCAGATCTTCATGAGCAGAACAGAGAACATCATTGTTATGACCTAGTTTGAACGGAGGGACAATATATCCTCTGGATAAACTGTACATCACATAGGCACACCCAGGTCCCTAAATTGTTAAAATGGATACATTCCTCCATGCTTCTGTCTGTTGGGCAGTATGTTCCCATTGGCTATTTGGTGAATAACCTGAGTTACTAAAAATAGCAAAATATCTCCTCTGTTTTTCATAATCTTCCCAAAAATGATGATCTTGGTGCCAGATTGACTTTGTCAGTGTCAATATTAATTATTCTTCTGCTGGTGCTGTCTTTGCTTTCAGAGAGAAAGTCTCGATACATAAGAAGAGCTGTAATCATTTGGAGGCTATATTGAACTTGCTCCAAATAGAAAAAGGTGTTTGACTAAGATCATGACTGACAGTACAGTGATCCCATTGTTGTTAGGGCCACATCAGCTTTGAAATGAATGTATTGATTTTTTTTTTTTTTTTTGGTAAGTGAAACTCATGATTATTATAGTTAATTTCTAAAGGAGAGTCTTTATCTGGAGGCTGGGTAAGAAAGAGGCACTTCAAACATATCACTTACCAGCTATTACCTCTGCTTTTATTTAAGCAGGAAAATAATAAACTTATAAACACATTCTGCTTCCTTTGGAGTGCTGAAAACTGAGTCCATTTGATTTGCAAAAAAGCACATGGAAACTGAGAACTCCTTAGAAACTTTTTTTGGTTTTCTTTTGTTCTTTCTACTGTTAAACCCTATCTATACTAAGGATTTAATTATCATTGTTTTTTCCATAAGGATATATAGGAGCAAGCACTCAGTTCAGTTAGATGCCTGACCTTCTGGAAATTCAGCTGAAAACTCACATCCTCATGTCTAAGAGCAGTACAAGAAAGGCAGTGTCAAGAGCATGGTCTGATGTTGATACCTCCAGGTATTAGGAGAGCATCTACTCCCACAGTGCTCAGTCTGTGTGTCAGAACTGTCCCAGAACAACTGTATCCAAATATAAGGAATTGTCATGCTCTGGTCTGCACTGGGGCAGCCCCACCTTGATTACTGTGTGCAGTTTTGGTCACTGTAACATAAAAAAATTATTAAGCTATCAGAGAGCATCAAAAGGCCAACAAAGATGGTGAAGGGCCTTGAGGGGAAGCCGTGTGAGGAGTGGCTGAGGGCACTTGGTCTGTTCAGCTGGAGGAGACTGAGGGGAGACTCATCAGGGTTTGCAACTTTCTTGTGAGTGAGAGGGGAGGGACAGACACTGATCTCTGTTCAGTGGGGACCAGCAACAGGACCTGAGGGAATGGCCTGAAGCTGTGTCAGGGGAAGTTTAGGTTGGATATTAGGGAAAGGTTCTTCCTCCAGAGGGTGGTTGGGCACTGGCACAGGCTCCCCAGGGAATGGTCACAGCATCAAACCTGACCAGAGTTCAAGAAGCATTTGGACAACACTCTCGGGCACATGGTGTGACCCTTGGGGTGTCCTGTGCAGGGCCAGGAGTTGAACTCGATGATCCTTGTGAGTCCCTTCCAACTCAGCAGATTCTGTGATTCTGTCAAAATAGCCAAGCTGCTTGTGAGGACAACATGAGGTCTCCAGACTGGCTTAACCGCTCCAAAATCCAATCTCATTGTTATTGATCCGTCCAACTTTGTTAATTTATCTCAGGAAACAGGAGTACATACGCGTGTCTTTAAAGCCACCATCTCAAAACTTCCAGTGCCGCTCTCTCGGGTAGCCTTTGCCAACCTCGATGCCTTTGCTCTGTGTTTCAGGTGGCCTGGTGGCTCTGGCCAGCAGCGAGGGCTCCGTGAAGGTGCTGTGCCTGGCCGTGGGCCAGCTCTCCGTCCTGCGCGGCCCTGGGGTCGAGGTGCGCTGTGTGCGCTTCCACGGCCAGGATCACCTGCTCTCCGCAGGCGCCGATGGCAGGGTTTGCCTCTGGACCTGACCACAGTGACACCGTGGCCTTCATCGCCTTCCACACAGCGGTTTGACAACAGCTGTGAGGGCTTATAGGTTCATAGCTCGTGTTTGCACTATTCGGGGAATATTCACCCAAACTGAACATTATTTGGCATTTTATCCAAATAAAGCCCTCAATTTCTCCCTCTTTCTGTTGTCACCGTGTTTTCCCCAACACCAAGAATCTCTCTTTTGGTGGTTTCTGGAGAAACAGCTTTACAATGACGCCTAATGCCAGCGCAGCCGAATTGCAAGGAGATTGATTTTTAATGTAGCGCAGCACGAGCCGCAGGAGCCGGGGCGCCCCTTCCCCAGCGCAGCAGCCTGTAGGAAGATGAGGCGAAGTTTGCACAGTGAGGCTATGGGGGATGTTTTCCCGGACACCGCCGGGGCAGCGGCGATGAGCCGGAGCTGGAGAGCGCGGAGGGGCTGAGGGAAGCCCCAGCCCGCGGATCCGAGGGGAGCCGGGCTGAGGGGAGCCAGGCTGATGGGAGATCCAGCCGGTGGATCTGAGCGGGGAGCGGGGCAGAGAGGAGCCGGGCTGAGGGGAGCCGAGCTGACGGGAGCTCCAGCCGGTGGATCTCACGGCAGCCGGTGCATCTGAGGGGACCGGCAGGTCTGAGGAGAGCCGTCGCTCCAACCGGCGGCAGGCGGAGCAGCGGCCGGGGCGGGGGCGCTCCGCCCCTGCATTATTTTTGGGGGTTTTTCCCCCGGCTCCTCTTTTTCTTTTTTTTACC
>VYZQ01044288.1:33591-56548 GCA_013400655.1 Mystacornis crossleyi
CCTCCCGCCTAACCCGCGATCGCTCCCCCCCTTCCCCCGCCGAGGCGAAGCTGGAGCCGCAGGAGATCCGCCGGGCACAGGGAGGGGACAGGCATGGGTTGTTTTCTCTCCGCCGCCCGCCCCGAGACCTGAGGAGATGGAGCCCAAGTTCGCCGCGATGACTCTGCTGCTGGCACCGGGGTTTCTCCGCGGCATCGCAGCCTCCGGACCGCCTGAATCCTGCTCCCTCTGAATCCTCGGCGCCGGGTTAAAGCTCAGTTCTCATGTTGTTGTTGCTGGGCTGCTGCGCTCCTCTGTTTTGCGATGGGAGGTGGAGGAAAAGGGATTGTCCGTGAGTCAACACCGAAAACGTGATAAGGAAGAACTGCTTTCACTAATCTGTTTCTAAGCTTTCAGTCCATGCTGGCCTGTGACCCCTCTCAGCTTTCACATCCAGCCTGATCAGGTAGGTGTGAATTATTCACTTGGGGTGAGGGAAGGCAGATGGAAACGTTTCAGAGACTTACCTACGATCCTGGCCTCTCTCAAGATGAGAAATGATGAGAAAGTTCAAGCTGTAAACTAATTCTGAGCCGAGCAGCATTTGTTTACTTGTTGAAATGTGTCCGTGCAAGCCGTCTGCAGTCTGTCTGATTTCCAGGATCGAGCCGAGTGCCTGTGAGTTGCTGTGGGACATCTCAGCTGCTGTAGCAAAATACAGTGCTCTTATTTAGGATCTGGGGAGAACTTTTATATACATATATATACACACGCACATTTGTTTCGAGAGATTCCTCATCAAACTCCAACAGATTCTCACAATTGTTTCACATTTCCTCAGATATGAATTACTTTGTTTGTTGCCTTTTTTTCCCCCCTAAGTGCCCACCAATCTGCAGTGTTGCAACCTACCTGTAGCGTTAGGTGGGGAGATTCTCTGCTCGGTAGATACGTAAAGCAGCCGTATCTGCATGAATCGCTGGATTTCCAAACAGCATGTTACAGTAGATATTGCTGATGGGAGTAACAAGAGGATGCATAGTCCTTGTGATGGAAACACAGCTAGTCCTTCAATTAAGAAGATATCTTCTCGAATTTGATAAAGCTTGTGTAATATCCGGTGTCTCCCTCTGTTGTGGCTTCGGAAAAACTGCTTTGTCAACAGGATCCCTTAGCTGCTTCTCTGGGATTAAAGCTTTCTCCTCCTGCTGATGCTTTTTTGCTTCAATTAAGGGAGAACTAATTGCTGAACATCTGCAGTCCACCAAAAATGCCAGTATATGAAAAATGTCTCCCCGAGGGGTGGAGGGGGAGTGCGTGTTTGCCTCTGTGTGTAGGTTACTGCATGTTTGTGTAGACTCCGTGTGCCTGTGTGTGCATGCTCTGGGAATGGAGGAAAAGAAAGGATGACACACACGCACCCCAACAGTCGTTGTTTTTTTTTTTTTTGGTTTGTGCCAGGATCTACCTCCGTAGTTCTGCAGTCCGTATAATGCTGATATTTCATCTCATTTAAAAGTTTCCTGTAATACTTTGTCCAGGTTTTTTAAGAGAGGTCAGAAACCAGTTTGCTGCCAGGGTTGCACTGGCTGCTGGCTGGTGTGTGGGCAGGTTGGTGGCAGGGTGATGTGGCACCGTGGGCAGCCAGAAGTGCTCCCAAGACACCGGCACGGAGCCTTCGCCTGGCGCCGACTCTCCCGGGGGTCACTAAAAGCCCCTCTCCCTCCCGGGGTCCGCCCTCACTCCACCACTTCAGCACAGCTCGCCGAAGGTCGGGCCGTGCTGCATCGCTCCCAAAGTTTTAGAAAGGCTCCAGCTTAATCAGGCGGACACATCTCAGCGGCTCCATGCATTATGCAGGCGTTTAACATCCTGCGCTCCACGCTTTTTGCTGGGAATTACTGAAATGCCAAATGATGGAAAAGGTGAATTGCATCTTTGCTTCTGTCGGGATTAAACATAGCTGCTGCAGGCTGGGCTGTGTTGGTAGCCCAGGAAGTCCATCTTCAGAAATGCTGTAAATAAGATTCTGTACTATTCCACCTCTTGCAACCCGAGTTTAACCCAGCACCATCTTTCAGATCAGACACAGATCTGACAACAGATTATATTTAACTCTTTTTTTCAGCTCAGGGTTCCCACCTCGGTTTAATGAAGTGGGCTGTGCTCCATACGTAGCACCAAGGGACAGTGGCCACCACAGGAGGTTTAGACCATTCTTAAACTTGGCTTCAAAACCCTCCGAGCTGCCTATGCGATTTCAGGCAGCTGGTTCAATTGCTGGTTTTCACCATGCGATTTCAGGCAGCTGGTTTAATATCTGGTGCATCCAAAAACTCAACTGCAAAAATGAGAAGAGTAAAAATGAGATGATTCTGCGAGCCACCATTCCTTCAGAGATATATTATGGTCATATGTGGCCAGGCATGTGTGTCTAATTTAGGTATTTCACATGCTTTGTTTTCTTTAGCAATAACTAAGAAGAGGTTTAATTCAAATGAAACAGTGACAGTTATCTGTGCAGTTTAAAAACTCGGATTTATTCATTGGTGCTGATTGAAACAGTGACCTTTATAAGTCAATATTCCATGAATTTTGAGTTTGTTCTCACTTGAAACTTTGTTTTCAGACCACAACACTGGTCTCCCTATGGAAGCAACTGTTTGTACCTGGCTCTGAGGTCCCATGGAGAAGCTGAGGAGGGGGATGGCTCTTCATATCCATGAAGCCTGGATACTTCTGTTTGTGCTCCCAGGTTTGGTCACTCCAGCTGCCATCAGTCATGAAGACTACCCTGCTGATGAAGGGGACCAGACCTCCAGTAATGACAATCTGATCTTTGATGATTACCGAGGGAAGGGCTGTGTGGATGACAGTGGCTTTGTGTACAAACTGGGAGAACGTTTTTTCCCAGGACATTCCAACTGTCCCTGTGTCTGTACGGAGGATGGACCTGTTTGCGATCAACCAGAATGCCCTAAAATCCACCCAAAGTGCACAAAAGTGGAACACAATGGATGCTGTCCAGAATGCAAAGAAGTGAAAAACTTTTGTGAATATCATGGGAAAAATTACAAAATCTTGGAGGAATTCAAGGTATGGAACCCTTTCTTCAGTATTTCATATTAGTATGCTTTAGGAATTACATTTTTTTGTTGGGAGCTCTCAAAGGCACTCAGTATTTGCTTACTGCCATTGATGAATGCTGAAGTCATTTTTAGCTGTGATGCAGGTCTGGCTCATGTGAAAGCTGTCACCTCCCCCTTATGTGCACTCCCTGAGGGCCAGTGGTCAGTCATAAGCCCCTGTGGGAATTGCCAGCCCTCTGCATCTGCCTCCCTTGCTCACAGCATGGATCATGCTGGACTACCAAGGGTGTGTAAACCAGTACTGAGTGCTTTTTGAGCAATTTGGATAGCAAAAAATTGATAGTATGGTGCTGAGAGCTGTTACTCATAGCTGTATGTGCATGCAAAGAAGTAGATGGTAAACTATATTTAATTTTTTAGTTTCAACTGTGATAAGGCTGTCTAGAATGGAGAAGATGAACTCCTAGGCAGATGAGCATCTCAGGCAATGAGATGCATGGGGTTTCATTGTCATGGTTGAGTTCATGTAAGGAATGTCGTAAAGAAATCCTGAAATACATCTTAAAAACAAGACGGTATTTTCCAAAACCATTACACAACCTGCAATTCTCATTCTAAGGAGTTTGATCCCGGGCTTTCAATTCTGCTAAGGAAAACAGCATTTCGAGTGAAGAACAGGGACTGTGAAAGCTCTAAGTACACAAGTTTGTTCTCCAGCTCACGTGGCTTTACGAATTGAACCTCCATAATTAACAACAGCCTGTAACTCTTCATGGCTGTGTGCCTGATCTTATTATACACTTGGCCAGTGTATTGTCTTTCCTGCAATGAAAATAATTTCGTATAGGTCTGTGCACTTCACCAGTTCTCAGTAACATATTTCACAGAAATTGTCATTTTCAGGGAAGGTAGCAGCTAGTAGTTCCTTTCTTCTATCATATATGGTGCATGTTTATCTTCTTCTGTCCATCTGAAACTGCAGTCACTGAGTCTGGGCAAGACAGTCTGATGTCACAAACACAGGGTAGAGCAAATGTATGAGGAACATCTCCCTGAGGGCCACCCTGATCAACCTGCTTTGCTGAAGGATGTGAAGATGCTGATCTTGTGAATTGTTCAGATAACAGTTTCTTCTTGCCCTGGGAAGGCCCAGCCCAAGTTCATCCCATGATCACACTTCAGTGGTCCCATTTTGACTGCTGTGTTGTCAGGTGGTGAGGTGCCCACCTAGGCCGTCAGGTTCTTATGCGAGAGGTATAAGGACGTGTTTTGAGGAAGCAGAAATTTGTAAGGACTCTTTGAAGAGATTTCAGTGGGAGAGATCTTGTCATTAAAGTATCTCTTGCATGTAAATTAAGTGGAAAAGTAGTAATCACTTTCCCTGAAAGAAATAATTTCATCCTGATAACAGCTTAAACTCTAGGGAAACAGAATACGGGGGAGAAAGGCTGTTGGAGAGGGCTAGAAGCCATCTGGTTCATTGCTTGCTGTATTCAAATATTTGGGGTGTTGTGTGGAAAGCAAAGTTCCAGTACCCTCTGAGAAGCACAAAGTAGATGGTGTCACGCCACTCTCACACACAGTAACCTTCTGTCCAGGACTAATGTGACATCCTTCACACTTAATTTAGCTGACAGTCAAACTTTTGACCTAGACCTGTGTTTTGCTGAGAGCTCAATATGTTGTGGAATAGGGCAGAAACCAATGTTTTGGAAATCTCTGTGTTTACCTAGAACAGTGAATTGCTTTTTTCCTCACAGTACTGTAGGAGAGTCAGACAATGGGAGATCACTCCCAGGGGTGTTTGATGGGGAAAACAGAAGCACCTGTGAACTATGACTTTATAAATTCTGTAGGAAAGACAGAACTTCAAGATTCAGGAAGCTGCTGCTCTGAAGTCTTGACTTCATGAGGCACCCAAGCATTTTGTTGTTTATTTCAACAGAATAAAGATTTTACCTGCTATCTCTGCAGATGAAATCCTGAGCAGTTCATAGGTTTTACAGGCTCTGAGTTCTTCTCTTCTCTCATCCTGTTGGATTTACAAGCTCTGCAAACTTTCTCACATCCACTGCACACACACTGAAGTCAAAGACGAGAGGCTGTTCTGACTCAAACCCAGGCTGCTTTCAGTGGAAACAGAGGCACTGTTTTATGTAGTCTCAGAACCCTTTCACCCACTTGATTTACTTTTGCTGGTATGTAGGTTCCAAATCGTCATCTATAGAAGTGCTTGTCACTGCTGAGTTTCAGCTGAAATTAGCCTCTATTTAAAAATCTTTGTGTCTGTGTGTGTGTGCCAGGACTGACTCATCTTGTAGAAATTTCAGCTGCCTGATCTTTCACAAATTTGGATTAATTTTTTTCTCTCAGAATTTTTTTTGCAGGATACCAAAATCTAAGAGAGGTTTCCAGTTGAGTGAATTTTTCTGTATTGTTTCTAGACTTCTTCTTAGGTTTGGGGTTAGAAATCCAAATGGGATTTAATCTTTTTTCTTACCAGTGGCAGTAACTGTGATGCTCTCAGGGTAAAAGAGTAGTTACAAAGACCCATTTCTTGAATATTTAGCTTTCTTCTAGTGAACAGATCTTGTACATCTGATTTTTTGAGTCATGACAGTCATAAACACAAGATACAAACATGACAATAAGCCATGTAGCTTAGACAGCTGTCCAAATATTTATACTTGTGCCCCTCAATCATTAACATGTACAGCTGAAATGCTGAACTGGAGTTCAATTGTAAATCTAAACCCATTAAGAGTTCTTCTTGTATTCTTTTGTAAAATTCTGTGTCCCTGACAGATGGCTTAGTAACCCCATGTAGCATCTTCATAGGTCTGTTATGGGTCCTGGGAGGTGTTGGTGGGTTTGGGGCCCCAGCTGCCCATATAGAGCCTGCCTCACCTCCTGGTTTCAGTAGGACTTATCCCCAGCTCTGACTGAGGCTGTGGTTCCTCCTGGAAACCCCTGTAGAAAAGGCCAGCACAGTCTCTCTAATGTTAATCATGATCTGATTGAAATGCGTCTAAAATACCGATTGATGCCCGGTGGTCAGGATTTTGATACCTGTGGAGCAGGAGAGAGGGTAGGTCTGCTGGGTTTTACTGGGATCCGTCTCTCTCTTTCCCATCTTGTTTTCCGCTTTTCTCTTTGTTGGACTCGAATGGGATCGCTCAGGTCCCCACTGGCCCCTCTCAGAGCAGGGGTGAAAGCAGCTGTGGTGGCTGCAGGGAAGGTGTGAAGGATGCTGTGGGTCTCTGTCCCTCCAGAGGGATCTGGCAGGGGCTCTCGGGGTCGCTTGGCAGCTGCTTTTTCTCCCATGCATCATCCTTGCTTTGATTTCAGTCCTGGAGGGTAAGGTCTGAGTCCCCAGTGCTCTGCACTCGCCTGTAGGAGCTGAGATCTTTCAGGGAGGTTGTGAACCCTCCCCTTTCTTCTCAGAGAGAGAAAACAAGCAAATGGAGATTGGTCTTGGGTATTGTAAATACACACGGTTGTGTTTTAAGTGAACGTTCCCAGCCAGCAGCTGATGTAAAGTTAAGGAGACAGTGTTCCGCCGGCGTGACGGATGTTCATTGGCAGCTGATGGAGAAATCCTGCAAATGTCACTGAGGCAACAGCTTCCCTAAGTGCTCGTTAGTTTTTGCTCTCTTGCACGACTTACTGACAGAAAAGCACACACCTCTGAGAAATGGAATTACGGCGTGGTTACGATGAGGAGCCACTGGAAGAGGATTGGGTTGTCAGTTCGGAAGGTCCATAATCAGCTCTGAACTTCCTAGGTCTCTCATCACCCAACAGAGGCACATCCAGAATAACCTTCTGCAGACCTCTGGGTATGTAGCAAAATGCCATTGCTGGGAGATAAATG
This sequence comes from Mystacornis crossleyi, assembly GCA_013400655.1. Classification (NCBI taxonomy): domain Eukaryota; kingdom Metazoa; phylum Chordata; class Aves; order Passeriformes; family Timaliidae; genus Mystacornis; species Mystacornis crossleyi. The sequence goes on from VYZQ01044288.1 coordinate 40,534, forward strand.
GTCAGCTCACAAGAGATTGTCAAGCTGACATCTTGAAATATTGTCTCCATTTTAGACTGACAGGCAGGAACTGCTCCCTGTCCCTGCAGGAGGGTGAGCATGGTGCCATCCTCCTCCAAGGCAGTGGCAGAAATTTCCTGAGCACAAACATTAAATATCTGTGTTAGGCTGGCAGAACATTGGGTGAGTTATCCTTTGGATTGGAACACAAGAGGTTTTGGCCTTCCTGGTGATGTTCAAGTAAGAAGGGCAGCTTTAACCTGCAGTTGTGAACTTGAGCTTGGAAAACACTCTGGACGTTTTTTGGGTGCTCTTCAGTGGCTGTCCTCCTTTCTGCCTAGCACAGAGCTGCAATGTCTTCTAGCTATTGGCTCTGCCAGTGCTTATCTTCTGCTGCTGCCTTTATTTGCCTGCCCTTCCCAATGATATCACCACTTCCTTGTCCTCTCCCCTTCCACCTTCGCTCCTCTCAAACCTATCCTCACTGCAGAAGTCCCTAGATGATGCCCAAATATTTGTCCCTTGCATCAGCACAAGTGTGGAGAGATGAGAAAACAACCCTTGCTCTTGCCATTGCCCTTCTCCTCCACACTGGAAAAGAAAAAAAAAAAAAAAAGAAAAAAAAAAGGGGGGGGGGAAGAAAGAAAGAAAAAAAACCCAAAACAAACAAACAAACAAACAAAAAAAAAAAACAACCCCAAACAACAAGAAAAGCAGGAAGAGTGAAATTTTTGCTTTAGGGCAAAATCTCTGCTGACTTGAAAAAAACCAGGATTTCATTGCTAAGGTTCTACTTTATTTTTCTTTCCCCTGTTCCCTGCCACTATATCTTAAGTTCATTGCTTTGTTTTGTCCACAAATCACCTGTAATCCTTCAGTGAAGGTTTTTATATCTTGCTGACTTTATATCTTCTTGAACAGTACTCTGCACAGTGGGGGCACAGCTCTAGCAGGGTTCTTCAGGGTGTAATCAGAACCCAAAATATATGAGGGACTGTATAAGCACAGCATTATCATACTCTAATTCTCAGCTCATTATGGAAACCTTTACTTCAGAGTAGTGGCATCTCCTTCTCCTTTGTTAATGCTCTTTAAAATGTTTTATTAATGCAATTATCTGAATATAACTGAACAAAGCAAGGCCTCTCATCAAAAGGTACATGCAGGCAGGTATGCAGCTGCCATCCCAGCATCTCTCAGCCCCTGAAACAGTGTGTCCATCCTGGTGCTGGGGAAAAGGAGGCAGTGAAACCTCAAAGTGATTCCCTACCCTCAGAACTGTGCCAGAAATAGAAACTAAGTGGTGTAAACAACAGCCTGGCTCAGACCACCAGGTACCCAGCCTAGGAGTGCAAGCTTATCAAATATGAATGGAGCACTTGGGATGCTCCAGAGTGTTACTGAAGAGCACTGGGGTGGTGCTCTTAGGTGAGAAACAAGAGTGTGGCAGCCCTGGGAGGAGAGGGCCAGCATGGGGCCCCCATTTTAATACTGGTATTTTTCTCTCCAAGATGTGTACAGCAGCTTTTCTCTTCTACTGTGACTCAAACAAGTGGGGCTTCTTCTTTTTTTTTCCCGTTCTTCTTTTTGTATGTTTGCAATTTCACATATGGCTAGAAAATCATAATACAAAAGAAATTTCAATAACGTGCCTGCGCTTTCATAAAAGGAGGCATGAACAATGCCAGCTCTGAAGATAACATACAGCCGTTGAAATCAGACAGGGGAAACAGAACATCAGTCAGATGGAAAAGTATGATTTATTATCTCCCTCCTGGCAAAATTATAGTGACAATGTCTATGCAAAGGAATCTAAAATTACTGACTTACTGTATTTCTGTCATAATTTGTACCAAGAAAACATACTAAAATAGATAGGCCTGTCACATATTGATCTATAGTGAAACCTATTTTTTAAATTATGCTATGATTCTGTAACATATATATCCCATGCACAAATATGTTGTTACGATAGGTGAAAGAAGATGGGCTTTATTCAGAATTTGGCAAAAAAAAATCGATGGAATTTTCTTTCCTGGATCACAGTAATACCTGGGAGGCCCCAAAAGCTCGGAGCTCAGTGGTGCTGGCTGTGCCACACACAAACTGTCTCAGAGCTCCACACTGAAATGGATGAGACCCAAAACTTGAGNAGATGGGTGAGACCCAAAATGGTCTCCCAATGGATGAGACCCAAAACTTGAGCATTCCCCACAATTCAGAATCAGCAGGAACTGAGCACAAGCCCCCTGTTTCAGTCAAGGTCCAGCAGCCCAGTGCAGAGCTCAGCCTGTGCCTGCAATCCCAAGGGACTGATATTTTTCCAGTAAATATGACACAGGAATTAATGTGTCCCCAGCATTTGTACTGCCAGAGCTGTGGCTGGGCTTTCAGTTATTCACTCCAGGAAATAGCCCATCAGCTGTGCTTGCTTCTAGAATGGGGGCTGTCCAGGGAGCTACTGAAGGAGAGGGGATATCTGTGGATATCATGCCAGAGGAGAAGCTTCCCCTCATGCCAGAGGAGAAGCTTCCCCTGCCCTCCCTCCATTGCTGCTGGAGCCTTGCTGTTAAGAAAATGGGATATGTAGGACATGCAGGTGTTACCAGCCCTTTCCAAGAGTGGTAAAATGAAGTCTGAGGCTTTATTTTATGCCAGACAGTGCTCAGTGGGGCCAAGGAGAGAACTGCTCATCCCTTGGCTCTCCCAAGCTGTTCATCTCTCTCACCCAGGGTGTTTCCATGGGGCTGGTGAGCAAGAGGTCCTCAGGTCATCAGCTGAGGAAGAAGGATGTCATCCTTAGAAACATTCCCAGCTCATTGATCGGTGAGAAGGTTTTTGGGAAACGATTTCCTACCAGACTAAGGGGAAATGCAGATATGTGTTTGTTGCCACTGGAATGTGCTCTATGCAGAGTTGTATTCATTAGAAATAATGCTCAATCAGCCAATTATTCTAGTTACTGTTTTAAAAACTATAATTAGATAAGTTATGTAGTGGCAATGCTCAGCCTAGTTGCAAAATAAGGATATATGAGGCTTCCTTACTCTGTTCTGTGGTAATTTCAGAGGTAATTCTTTGGGAATTACAGTAAAATCAGTATGCTTGGAGAAGCAATAGGGTTTGAAACAGCTCCTGAAAGCAGGGAATCTCTCAGTCTGTTAACTGTGGTCATCCCAGTCAGAAAACCTTTCTGAGTGAGGGTTAGCCCAGTGTGCTCCCTGTATAAGCAGACCCCAGTGTGTTGTCTCATCACAGATTTTCAGTTTATGTCCTTCCCAGCTTGTGCTCACAACCAAATGATGACATCCCCTGAGGGAAAGAAACCTCCCAGACCCTGCTGGCCCCTCTCCTGAGGGTTTAAGCATTGGAATCGAGCACTTGGATGCAAGGGGGCAGACAGGATAATTTGGAAAATGCCTTCTTGGTGCCAGCTAGTAAAGAGCTGCAGGTTCTCTGCTGCTCTGAACTGCTGCGTCTCCGTGGATCCCAAGTGACGCACTGGGGTGTTACACTGGTGTGAAGTTCAGTTCCAGTGAGATACTGCTCCGTGGAGTTTGCATGCTGCTGAGCTGAGGCAAGCATTCAGGAGGGAGCTGCTCCTCCAGGGGGAAGGAGGCAGCATGTTGGGATGCCAGTGGGATGCAGGAGCTCCTGCTGTAGTACCAGGGAGCAGCGTCCCTTAGGGCACAAGAGGGGCAACCCCACAGCCGAGGGTGGCAGAGCACTGCAGTCTGCGGTCTGGGGCAGGAGGTGCTCCCACGTGTCCTTGGCTGCTGCTGCTCCCGCCAGGAGTCGCCCACCAGTCCATCACCCTGCTGATTTCCAGCTGCCCCAGTGCGTGGGACACGGAGCTTGTCTTGAGGCAAAGCACAGTGGCTCGAGGTTTGTGTTCAGCTGGGTGGGATAACCATCACCTGGGTATCTTGTGAGTAAAACACTCCAAACCCATCCCTGTTGTAGCCTGGCCAGTACTGTGGCTACTGTGACAATCCACACAGGAAACTGCAGGAGAAGGAACAGGACCAAGGTCCAAATCTCCTCCCCAGTGGTGGTGATTGGTTGTAGTATACCTACCTCCATAGTAGAAATTCGGTGTTTTATCAGTGCATGGAGCTGATCTCGCCACCTTCTCCCATCTCTCGGTGTGGACAAAGGAGGAAACAGCAGACTCAGGTATAGGAATACACATGTAAAAGGGATCACATTTCTGACCGGGTCCTCGGTTCCTTTCTCCCTGCTCCAGGAGGCTTTCTGCTAGATACGGCTCCTTCATTGCAAAAGCCAGCCAGGAGGGAGTGGAGAGCAGAAAGCTGCCAGCTGGGCTCACTTCTCCCTGCTGACATTAAAAGGAGCTTCACAAATGTGAAGCACACACAGACATTTTGTCTGTGTCCGAACAGGGCTGCGCTTCACACGTTGGAGCCACAGTTCCATCTGTCATATCCGTAACCTTTCAGAAGGAGTCCCTTTCTCTGGGCACTGGTCATGTCTGAATTTAAAAACTATTGTAATTGAGTCATAAGAGTTATCACCAAAGTAATAGAGAGCTCAGGTCCCCTCAGCTCCAGGGTAGGTGAGGTGCAACTATTGTAAGGAATAAAATGAGACATATATCAAAGCAAAGAGAGCGTTCTTATGGAAGAAGTGCAAAGTCATGTTTTTACAGAAAGATTTGCTACTGCACTCGGGAGAGAAAAGCAACCACGAGACTGCAGATACACAGCTCTGGTGGAAAAGGGGCCAGGACTCAGCTCAAGGTTTTCTCTCTCATCAGCTAATGGAGGAGTCACTCTTCAGATCCAGACACGGTTCCAGGAGCCTTTTAAACTCATCAAATTGTGTGGCGCAGAGCAAATCTCTGAGTACAAAGCTCCTAAAGCCATCACAATCATGACTCATCAGATGTGGGCCCAGGACACCCAGGATGAGGCACATCTTCTGTGCCACTCGCCTGCCTTACTGATCTGTAGGGCTCCCCAGGAGTGTTTACAAAAGAACGGCAAGGACAGTGTTGTTTCTGGTTATGGACAGGCAGGGCCTGCGAATAAGGGGATGAGAGGAATACCCGAAATGGGGCGATTAGAGCATCCCTGTGCCTTTCCATCTCCAGAATCCAAGCCTAGTCACCAGCATGCTGGAAAGACTTTTATGTTAGTAATGTTTGTGTATGTGTTCAGGGCTCCCTTAAAAACAGGATCTCAGCATCTGCTTCTGCTGCTTCTTGGAAGCCAGGTGCTTGGTTTAGCCAATCTGCAGCGTGGTGCAAGCATTTTTCAGTTTTTGGTTGGCAAAGTTCATTTGTATTGCTAGTGCTCCGTATAAGTAGGATACAGCTCCAATTTTTTCACTGCAGATAAATTATCTAATGACTTAGTAGTTTTTTCCTGTTGCAAAGTCATTTGCAACCTGATGGTGTTTTCAGTGAATGTGCTTGGCTACAGTTACTCAACAGATTGTTTGTTTGAGCAACTTTCCACCTATGGAAAATCCTATGGTTACAGTTTCTGTAGTATAATTGATATTGTATCCCCACTAGCTGGCTGGCTGATTTTTATTTTACTAAGTAAGTGACAAAAATGAGAGAAATTTTTGCCCTTTGCGGGTTTTTGTATTGGCGCATACAAAAGAGCCAATTACCAAATTTTTAACGCACATTAGATGGTTATTTATGTGCTGCTGATAGTGAAAGCCAAGTGAGCAGCCCAGAAGAGAAGTGGGCAGGTTTCAGTCTCACCTTCAGGTGGGACTTGTTCACCAGCTCCTTCTCCTCAAGTTTGGCACCTGCAAAATTTCTCAGCTGAAAGCTCTGTCTGAATTTTCCTGCAATCTTCTGCTAATCTGCCTGAGATCACAGGCAATTTCAATAACAATGAAAATGATTCTAATTTCTCCTCCAGGAGTATCTCTGATGAATGCTATCCCAGTTCGTTTTTTATTCCTCTCCCCTGGTTTATGACTTCCCACCTCAGCCGTAATGTGGAAGCCATTTTTGCCTCCAGATTTATTCATCAGGTCCTTTCAAACTCTTCCCTTTCTTGCTTCCTGCCAATAAATTCCCCACCTGAAACTGTAGGTACAGAGATAATTTCCATCAGAATTGCCATTGTCCTTAGCATCATTAAAAGTTACAGCTCCTCTTAAGATGTAAGTGCCCAATTTGACAGACATCACTCCGCATCGCTCTGCTTTTCCTGCTGTTTTGTCTGCAGTTGAGCAGGATACCATCAGTCCAGCCTGTCTGAGGGGATTATCTCTGTGAGTCTCTTGAAAACTAAAAGAGGGACAGATTGACAGCAGTGATGGTTTTCAGTTTTCCTTTCCTTGGAGCCCAGCACTTGCAGGGAATGGGACACATCCAGACGTGTAGGCAGGAGGTGCGTGTGGATACAGTTCATGGATCTGAATCTATGGCAGGGTGTGCAGAAGTGCCAGGTGAGATCCACTGCATCCCAAACTACCTTGGCATCAGCGGAAATGCAGAGGATCGCACCTCCTTTTTAAGGTGTTGGCATTTCTTTTTCTAATGTGTTCTTGAAGGGGGAGAAAGCATTTCAATTCCATATTCAGTAAAACTGCCATGAAAAGCACTTCCTCCCCTTGCAATATCACCTAGAAGAGGCACATCCTTACACAGCACGTCCTTTTGGTGTTTGAAGGAGCTGGGAGCTGACATGCCTGATTTTGGTTTGCAGTGGTACTGAGAGTCCCAGCATCTCCTCTGCCTTTGCTCTGATGTGATGGCTCCTTGGGTTTCCCCAGGGCTCAGAAAACAAGCCCAGTGACTTAATTTTGTGCTTATACCCCTCTTCAAGTGCTAGCCAACCAAGCAGATTTCTCCAGTCATTCTGGCCAGGTTGTAAATTCACCTGTTTGACTCTGAAAAGGCCCCAATAACAGGTATACTCAATTCTGTGAAAATACTTGGGTTGTCTTGCACTGACTTGGACAGCCCCTGCATGATGACCAGTAGGTGCATTGCGACATGATTAGATGGTTGTAAACACTTACACGGAGCTTTTCTCTTTCGTTCCCCAAAAGAAAAGTCAAGTATTCCTGACACAATGGCTGTGAAGTCTGTATTGCTCTGTGCCTGTGTGGTAGAGCTGTGTATGGTTGGTGAAGGGCTGTTGTGTGTCAGGCAGCACAAGAACGTGGTCCTTCGGCACCACTTCATGGGACCTCGTCAGTGAGATGAAGCCTTCCAGGGTGGGACTGTGGGACATCCTTGTACAAAAACCCTCTTCAGGCTTAGCTGTAGGAAGGAGGGGGAAGAGAGCAGCACAACAAATCCTGATAACTGGATCTCAGGCTTTGAGCAGCCTGGCTCCAGCAAAGATGTAAACCTTCTTCCACGAGGCTGAAAACCCAGGTACAAATAAAATGCCACATAATTCAAGGCCTTTTCTTGGAAAAGTGAGGAGAGGTCCAAAGTGTTAGGAAATGGCTGTGCTAAACATGCCTGGAGGAGCTGGCGTCTAAATTCATGGAGTGGAAAGTCTCCAGGAGTATCAGGTCTCTGTACAGTCAGTATTAATGATGCAAGATCCACTGGCTCTTGAAATACTCAGGTGCCTAATAGCATTTTAGTTTTGGAAGGCTGCTTGGAAAATGAGCAGCATTTTCCCAGCTCCTGGAGGGGTATGAGCCTCAAACCCCAAATATGAATGAAGCCAGCTGGATGAATCCCAACTGATCACAGGGAACTGCAGCCTTAAAACTTATCTGAGATATGTTCTGAGCTGGGTGACATGAAAACCAGTTAGCCCGGTGAGTGTGGCAGCAGAACAAAAACTGCTTTTTGTTGATTGACAGAACAAACAGGTGAAGAAAAGGTATCAGTCAGATGTCATCTTCAGGGTTTTTAGTTTGTCGTAGGTAAATCCCTGCCCTTCCCCTCTCCAGAGCTGTTGGTGTAGAAGCAGCCAGGAGTGATGGACGAGCAGACATACAGACTGAGAAATCCTGATTGCAGGCAGGCAAGAGGAAGGCTGCAAAATGATGTTTCATAGATACAGATATGCTTCCTCCTTTCACTCAGGGGCAATATTCAGCACTCAGTGATGACCATTTGCAGGGCGGTGCATGTGTTACAGGAAAGCCTTTCACGTGTTTGGGGCTGCAGAGGGGTGGCTTAGGTGCTCTACTTGTGGGCAAGGCATGAGCTAAGGGAGAAATATGAAGATGAGGTTCAGTAAGTTCTTGCAACGAGAAAATTGCTATGACTAAATGAGATGACTGAGGTGCTTCTTGCAGAAGCTTCTTGCAAGATCTTGCTGAAAATCTTGAAATTTTGTGTGTCAGTTATTGGTGTGATTGTACCAGCTGCCTTGGTCTAAAAAAAAAGTTTGATTCAGATCTCTTCAGCTGTAGAAAAGCATAAAAGAGTAGATTTAAACATTCTGAGTTCTGAATTCAGATTTCCATTTTCTTTTCTCCACCTCTCCCTTAGGTTTGGGAATAATCATGTTTATGGACCATTTCCTCAAGAACTGTTAGATCATGTGATCTCTTTGGCTGTCTACCAGTCCTTTTAGAGGACTTGAGGGCCGGCTCACAAAATAGACCTCTCAGAGGTATGACATTTCTGTGGGTTTTTGGAACACTGTAGCTGACTAAAGAAGGACCCACTTGGTGCCCAACCCCATAAGAGAGGAGTAGCTTATCGCGGAGAGGAGTAGCTGGATGATGTTAGCAGTCACAGTTCCTACATGTGCTGGCATTCGCTTCCAAAAAGAGGGTGAAAGCGGTGGGGAGCTGGTGTGTATGGGTGTGAGAGTGAAGATTAGGGGGTAGGGCACCCATATCCTGTTAGGCTTCTCGATTTCCCCCGCTCAGGGTGTATCTTGTTTTCCATTCTGTTTCCTTTGCTGCCTTTTTCATGTATTGGTTTATATCGTCTATCAAGTTTATCATTATGTGCTCGCGCACATAAAATCTTTATTAGCCGTGTATATTTTCTATTCTCTGTTCTAATTTTCCTCCCTTCTTTCTTTGTTAACAAACTCTGCTGATTGCAGATGTTTCCCATCTGACAGCACCTGAGACTCAGGTTTTCCAGCCACAAAACAGAACAAGTGCTGGCTCCTTCCTCCAGCTATCCTGAGCTGTGGGATGGGGCCATCCCACACAGAAGCCGGGGCTGAACCTGCCCTCCCAAGCCTGGGCTCACAGTTCTCCTTGAGATCAGTAGAACAGAAGAGAAGTAGGAATTGGGCTGTGATCTCAGGGGTGGTTATGAATGGGTTGTGCTGCTTCGGTCTTTTTGAAGTGACTGGCTGAAGGAGAGGGGGATCAGGGTCAGTGCTGAGACTGAGAAGGTCCTTTGTGCTCTGTGTCCCGTTTCAGCTGCTGTTGTAAGCCCTTGAATGGTGGATAGATGTTGGCCACATCTGCTTCCCACCATCTTGGCTTGGCTTGACCCCTCTGCTGACAACAGCATCCAAGAACGTGTCACCCCACTGGCTCTGAGGGTCAGCGCTCTCAGCCCCATTAGAAGTGGAGATGGGGTAAAAAGAATTTCAGTGCTTTGCACTGGTTTGGCTGAGTCAAACTGCTCTGCTGACTGATACCTTCTGCAGACAGACCCAGTTTGCTCCTGATAGAGCCATTTCTGAAATCCTACCTTGAGCAGTACAGGACCATGGAGTGGTGCAGATGTGTTGTGGCTGGGCATCCTGAGCACCCTTTCCTTTTGGGCAATGGTCAGAACAATGTTTCTTCACCAACACCTCTTGAAATCCTGCCTAATAAATCCTTCCCTAGAGAGCTTTCTAAGAGATTATTCTGCCTTGGATGGGAAGTGAATGAATTATCACCTTTTGTGATCTTTTAATCTTAGCACTGTTTCCAGAATATCAGTTTAAGGGACACGGATAAAGTATTTGCACTGTCCGTGTCGGACAGTGTCCTCTCTCCTTCCAGAAAACCCCCTGTGTTTTTTCAGTATCCTTCTTCAGTAGGGGTGAGAGTTCCTTTTCTGGAACTGTTGTTTGAACTTCAGTGGCTATGAAAGGGTAAACCACCCCTCTTTCATGGGAGATAAATCTTTAAATCAGGAAACAGGAGACAAAACTTCAGGATATCTTCCGCTGGTTCTCTCTTCTTCCTTGGTTCCCAGTTTGACATTTTGCTGCTTGTTCTTCCTGCTGCCTGTACCAATAGATAGAGGACTTTTTGGCCAGTGTCCCAGAACTGTTCCACAGGAAGGGTAGCACCAGGGAAGGTAACAGCTCAGAGGCAGAGCCTGCAGACCACAGCTTCAAAATGCTCAATCGGTGTGCTTGGGGCAGAGTCCTTTCTGAACGGGCAGGGGTTTGCAGATCGGATCCCAAAGCACATCCCATGGAAGAAAGTGCCAAGACACTCATAAACCAAGTGGAGGGCTGCAGTCCCCCATGGTAGGTGGCACTGACAAGTGAGCGAAGTGGTCAGAGAGAGGAAGATCCTGGTGGCAAGACCAAGTGGTCTTGATACCTTGGTACAGCGGGGAGGAGGAGGTGGCAGAGAAAGGTCTGGCTCATGCCAACGCAGCCTTTTCTTCGGGGGCTGCTCGCTCCGTGTTCCGCTGGGCTGTGCTTTCCTTCTCTGATTGTGTGCCGCTCTTCCCGCTCGGAAAGCTGCTCCCAGCGTCAGGCAACATCCTGCTTTAGTACAGTGTCATTTTCAGGCTGCACCACCAACGCTGAGGCAGAAGATGTGTGTCATGTCTCATCTGCTCAGTCGCAGACTCGTTCAGGGGCAGCTTCTGCTTGTGCTGATCCTCTTTGAGCCGCAAGATCGGGCTGCAGCCCTGGAAAAGCATCCCATATTTCTTAGTGTTGGAGCCACTGGAGTAGTGAAGATGGGTGCAAGCCCTGAAGGAGACGTCAGTGAAAGCTTCCACAAATCCACAAAGCTGCTCCATATAATTAGTGATTAAAATGAGTAAAAACAAAGCAGCAATTTTCTTATTGATCCCTCAGCAAATAGCTCTGTCTGTTTTCTTCTGTAGTTTCTTCTTATTAAATAGCCTTGAATAAGAAATGTCAGTCAAATGAATTTAGATTCCTGGTGCTTCAGACAGAAATCAAAGTAGGATTGAAGGAGGAACGATAATTAGAGAGAGGAATTCCACCTCCACACACTTCTTCCCTTGCTCAAGGAGTGCTGATTTTATCTAAATTGCCAAAGCCGTGAGCAAATGAGAGGTGATGGGAATTACAGACTGCAGATGCTGAGACAAAGCAAGGGAAGCTTTAATTAGTGCATTTTAAGGTAGAAACGAATTTCCTGGGAATAAATTATTAGACTCAAGACATACTGAGCTTCCTGGAGGTGAACTGAAAAGCTTTTTACACACCAGAACCAGGGCTCACAGGTTGTATCTGTCTTGTGAAAATGAGTGACCCATCACTGCGGTCTGAAACACATCAGGATGAATTCTTCTTTCTTTGCATCCCACTTCATTCTTTAATATTGAGGAATTCCCACAGCTGCAGGTTCACATAAAGCAGAATTTTTTTCCAATACCCACATTTACTCACTGAAATGTTAGTGATGGATGCTGAGAAACTGGGAGTTACATATTGAACCTGCTGGTACTGAAAGGAAGTTATTTTCCTTTCAATTCTCCTCTTATTCTCCTTTCTTAGCTCTGTTGCCTTGCCTTCATGACACTTGCACACTCAGAAGTCACTGGGAACCTTAAAAAACTGACCATTCTATGTTTTCAGCAGATTTTCAGAACTTTTTAAAGATTGAGACAGTAACAACTCTGTGCAGTTTGGAGGTGGATAGAGATTCCTGGCTGAATTGAGGGTGCTGAAACAAAACCATTTAGCTGGGTGATTTAATCCAAAATTCCCTGGCCCAGCAGAATCACTCAGTCTCTTAATTATTTACGTATTTTATGTGAGCCTGTTGCTCACAAACCTCGTTGAGGCAAGCAGGAGAGGGGGCAGGTTGAGATCTCAGGGTTGTGTTATGAGAGTGCTCACAGACCCCTGATGCAGGTTGCTGCACAAACACAGACTAAAATGGGTTTGCCCATCCAAGACCAACACTGTTCTCCTCTGCCCACTCTCCTCTGAGTGGGAATGAGAACACCCCAAGAGGCCGGGGGAGGAACAGGCCATCCCAGCAGCACCTTTCCAACAGCCTGGGGGTGGCTGGCAGTGGTGGTCTACATGAGAGATGGGTATGGCCTGGAAAATCAGCCTGTCCTCCCTTCCTGGAATGAACCACCATTCATGGCCTTCCACAAATCCTGCTCTTCTTCTGGCCAGATGTGTAAGATAAAACAGATGGGTAGAGAAAGGTGCAACCTAGTGACTCCAGCTCAGCTTTTTTTGGCAAAGGGACCTAAAGCCCTGAAAGACCCCGCGTTCTGTGTGGGAAAACAAGGCTGACGCTGGCTGGTTTTTCTGATGTTGTGGTTGTGTATTTCAGCTGTTGCTCTTTTGTGCCAGAGGTTAACTTGTATCACCCGTGATGAATAACTCAGTCAGGGGGTATTGAACGCTGATGTGTTTATCTTGTGGCAAGATGGGAATGTTACAAACTTGTGAGCTGCGGGAGGCAACGGGCTAATTTGAGATTTGTTCCTAGCCCTCGCCATGCGAATGGTGTCGCTGCGAGCCCAGCAATGAAGTTCACTGTGTTGTAGCAGACTGCGCAGTCCCCGAGTGTGTCAACCCAGTCTATGAACCAGAGCAGTGTTGTCCTGTCTGCAAAAATGGTAAGAAAGAACTGTGTTGGCTTTAACAGAGATATAAAGGAAACATTTTATTGAAATTGTGTTACTGAGGTTTGCTTCCCTCCGCAAGGGCTGGCGTTGGGGCTGGTCCTTCGCCTGGTGCTTCAGTTATGGGGTGAAAATTAAAGCTGCCCTTCCTGGCCTGTGTCTTCTCCTTGAAGCAGATGGAATGGCTGACTTGACAAAGGTTTTACAGGATTGAGTCCTTATACCAGTGATTGTTATTTCATGTCTTTGCTTTTTTCCCCAAATTAGTCTAACAGAGAGTCAAATACAAGAGAAAAGAGAGAATCTGTGTCCCTACATTAAAAAATCAGTGGTTATTATCTAAGGCCAAGGGAAAACTCACTGAAATCAGTGGCAGAACTTTATCTGTGGCCAGTAAAGTGCCCACCAAGCCCAGAACATCGTTAGCTGTGCTGGAGTTGGTGTGTAGCGCTGGCCCTCATTGTCCTACTGAGATGATTTCATCAATTACAGTCTGATTCATCAATACTTTCAAGAAATGTTTTCGAATGACTGAAAGTACCTTTTTGGAAAATAAATGTGTTTCCAAAAAGGTCTCCCTGGTCTTGTACTCACATACGTCTCTGATGGGAAGACTGATTAAAAGGTAAGGCAGCTGCACATAAACCTCTTCACAGCTTTCTAAACATGTAAGAAATGGCTACCTGGATTCATCTCCTCGTGTTTAGAATTCACTATCCATATATATTTGCTCTTACATACATCACTGCTGCTGGATAAGAGTAATGGTTGCTTTTGTACCTAAATGAAAATGTTGGTGAAGAAATAACATTTTCAACACATTTTCTGCTCTTTAAGACAGAGTAAAGGCAAAGAGTTGGAAACAGAAAATATTTTTACTGAAGGGACTTGAAAAATTAAAGAAGGTTTGTAAAATTATGCCACAAATATTACTTGAAATCCTGAGGTTTGTATCTGTATTTTGGTTCAAAAATATTTTGTCAGCTTTTCATTGAATTTTGTGTTTCTGTTGGAAAGCAGAAAATGTACATAGGAAATCTCACTGGTTTGTTTGTATTGATGAAGTTCAGAGGAGAGGTTTGTTACCCAGCTCTGTGCACCACCTTTGGGTACAGCCCGCTGTGCTTGGGTGTGAGGTTTCCCATCACACTCACCAAGATCGGTGACCTGGGCTGGTGTCTCGGGGGCACCACTGGCCGTCACAGGGCCTGTCACCAAGCTCAGACTCATCCACACCCCAGCAAACACCTCTGCAGCGTGTGTGGCCTCTGTGTTCCCATCACGTGCAGGGCACCATCCCAAATCCCCTCGTTTACGGTGGCACCACATCCCATCCGGTTTGCATCGTGTGAATCCAACCCTGAGCATCCCTCAGGCTTCCCAGGAGTGCAGGCTCAGAGGGGCCTTCACACAGGTCCAGGAGCAGCTGGATTTCCCTCCCAGCCCTTCCCCACCTCGAGCATTTCCCCCAGGACATACACTGCCCCTTTTGGGGTTGGTGGCTTTCCGTGTTGCAGTCCCCAACATCCCTGGTGACCAGGGCTGAGAAGTGTCTTTGTTCCCAAAACAGAGTGCCCACAATACCAGGGGGAAAGGGAAAGAGCAGCTCCTGCTGGTGAGGACAAGGACAGGAGGACAGAAGGAGGGCAGCTGCGTGCTGAATGGACTGTGGGACACAGTGAAGTGATTGGGACCCTCACGGAGAAGCCAGGAGGCTTCATCCCTGGTTTTACCAAATCTCTCCGCTCCTGTCTTTACTCATCTGTTGGGGATACAGATAACGCTTGGCAGCTGAAACTCATTTTAGGCAGGGATATGTTTCTCACCATCCCCTTCAGAGCAGCCCGGATGCCTTGGGGATCCTGGTCTCTGGGGCTTGCAGCACAGCTCAGCTAGTGGAGGGTTGCGGATGTTCTTTGGGATTGAGGAGCATATCTGCACAGGGGTGCTGTGGGGGGCTGAACCCCTCCTGGTGTCCCAGCCTGGCTGTAGGGATGGAGACCCCTTAGCTGGAAGGGCTCCTCCTGCTGCAGCTGGGGCTGAGTATAGTTGGCCCAAGCTTGCAGTTTTGGCTGTGTCCTTCAGAAATGTAATGAAGTAATTCCCACAGTGACAGAAATTAGTAGGCACCAAGGCAGTCTCCTGTGTCATGGGGAATCTGATGGGCAGAGTTTGTCGCTGCTCTTGGACACGCTGAGTGTGGCACACGTTCTTCACCTTTCTCTTACAGTCTGGGTGATTCAAGTGGAAGTAGCAGCCATTCCTGTGTCTCTTCCCATCTGAATCCCTCTGACACATCCTAACGAATGAGGAGCACAGCGTTTTCAGCTCTGTGTTCATCTTGAGACCAAAGTTTTGTCTTTCAGCCCTCCACTTCAGCCAGTCAATTAAAGCTCAGTTTCACAAATGCATGAAGATAACACAAGCTGACAGACACACTTAAATGACTGAAACACCCCTTTTTAAATTTATTTGTTTTTTTCCCCTTCCATTCAGTAGCTTTTGTTTTCTGCCAAAATGGTGAAGACACAGTGCCATGTTCTGGTGTGATAAAAAGATTTTAGTCTCTGTGGTCATAATTTCAGACTGACAAACAGAAGAGCTCAAGGGATATGTTGGTTGGGGGTGGGGGGGGGAGTTAATCTCTGTGGTGCAAATCCTCAGTTCCAAAGCTACCCCTTAAAATTTTGGTAAGGAAAATCCTCGTTTTATGTAAAACACAGCCCAGCATCATTTGCTGCACTCTGCTAGGAGCATGGCTTGCCTGCTTCTTTAGCTGTTGCTGCTGTTAATGAGAGAATAATTTTCTTTCCATAAAGTTCAGGTAGATTTTCATAACTTTATTAATTACGTCTTGCCAAGGGCAGAAGTGCTGGGATTCAGTGAGCACTGGAATGGGCTGCTCAGAGAAGCTGTGGCTGCCCCATCCCTGGAAGTGTCCAAGGCCAGGCTGGATGGGACTTGGAGCAACCTGACATAGTGGAAGGTGTCCCTGCCCGTGGCAGAGGGTGGAAGGGGATGAGCTTCAATATTCCTTCCAACCCAAACCAGTGTGGGATTCTATGATTCTGTGATAATGCAAAAATCTGTTGATTCCTGACCTGAAGATTCATAGAAAGCCAATACCAATTTCCCTCCCATCATTTAAGATCAGTCTGAACGAATGGCTTTGGAGATTTGTTCCTTCTTGGCCAAAGAAATGAAATCGTTATCTCGTGCTTCACTAAACACAGCAGCTCATGCAAGGCTGGCTGTTCCTGGCAAGGGATGCCACGTTCCACACGGAGCACG
>VYZQ01044289.1:33727-52268 GCA_013400655.1 Mystacornis crossleyi
AACCAACCAACCAACCAACCAACCAACCAACCAACCAACCAACCAACCAGCCAACACCAAGTAGAAAACCTTCACGTTGCAAACATAGATTTTTTCAACGGCAACCTGAAATTGACGATCATGTTGACCATTTTTCCCTCCTCTGTCAGAGATATTTGAAGATCATACAGGGCAGATTAATGTCAAGTATTCTGTTTTGTTCTTTTTTCTACAGGGAATCAGCATATCTACAACTGCAAAGACCTCACACTTCTGAAGTGCTACAGAATGGGAAAAGGAAAAGACATATTTCTAAAAGGAACTAAAACATTCTAGCTTTGGTACTAGACAGGATGACCAAAGCTCTGTGTTACGTATCTGCAAGCGGCACAGAAGTTAAAAAAGAGAAGTGACGTTTATTTTATGAATTCATTTTGCCCCTACTCACGGTATCTTACTTTTATGCAATAGTTCTCATCTCTAAAATTTCTAAATGCTTAATTTGATTGGTGAGTGACAGAGAGGTCACTTAGTTCATCACTGAAGACTTGCCACCTTTATGATGAATTCCAGGAAACTCTTAAACTGCTTATAGAGAGATATACAATAGTAAAATATTATGGGAAGTAATTTCTTTAGATAAAATAATATTTCTTCTGGCTAGGAGAAAAATAATATTTTCAAAGACTCAAATATTATTTAGATGAAAAAAGTTTTGTTGTAACAATGCTATAAAAATCCCTTTCTAACTCTTGTTTTGGCTCAAGAGTTGTCTTTCGAGAGTTTGAGTTAATGCCATGCTGAGTTAAAGCAACATCTATATTGCTTCTTTCATCCTGATATTCTGGGTGGGCTTTAAAACTATTTCATGGAAGTTGCTACTTTATGGCTGGAACAGACCTCAGGCCTCTCTTAACTTTCATGGTTATATATAACACACGTCTTAAATTTCTTAGGGGAAAGGTGAAAAAAGAAATGGTGCTGCCCCATAAAGTCATGGATGTTTTCACCTATCACTGTTTCTGTGATAGTGCTTTAAGTCCCACATAAAATTTTGTGAGAAAGACACATCCTACACATCACCTCTCCAGAGGGAAGACCTAGGAAATGTGACAAAGATGCCCCTTGCAGAAAAGCATTATATTATCTTAGAAAAATTTGGCACTGAGAGATGGTTTTTGTGCATCTTTCTCTTATGCTTTCTCAATCATTCGGTGAAGATAGGTCCTTGAAAAATCATATTGACACAACTTCCCATCAGTTTGTTGCAGTAGATGACTGTCTGTCTGCTTATGGAAAAATCCATGCCTGGCTGAATATGGTACTTCCCGATTTTTCACAAACTCAGGGTTCCAAAGAACTTAAAGCAGCAGGATATGTCATGTTCACTTTCCAAACCTGATCTCACTATCGGTTCTCAAATGTGTCTTTCTCCATGACGAAGGGCAATATATTAGAGCAATATTTATAAACAACCACTTGATGAACAGAAAAAACACTGATCCTTTGTTTTATAGCACCATTTCACATTTCTCCATTAAGCAATAAAATTAGAGATTAGGAACTTCAGAAACAATATCTTTTGTGGCAAGTTTCACAAAGGCAGTTTAATATATGCAGCACAAAGCTTTGAGAGGACGATCACTGAATTTGGAATATTCTCATGGAATCAAGCCGTCATATTGATAATTTAAATTCTTCAATAAAAATTAAATTTGTTTGAAATAACTTTTTATATAGCACACTGAAGCATAATCAGACACCAAACAGGAAGTAACACCCTCTCAAAATGTCATTATTTTAACTAAAGATATATGTGGATGAAGGAGAGGAGAGCTTGAATGCATATTGTACAACAGAGGTACGAGAACTGTGATTTCGCATTCAGACCTGAGTAGACCTCAATGGCATATGAAATTAAAGACTGTTTAGGTGAAAGCAGACATTGGGTTAGCATCAGACTGGTGTGAATTGAATGGCCACAGGATACATACTTTGAGCATACCCTCACTACAAATGAAATCAGCGTGAATCTTTGTATGAAGAACTATTCAGAGGTATTATTCTGGGGGTTGTTCATTTGGTGGGCTTAAAAAAAAACCATTTCTAGTACAGGTGTTCAATTTAAGTCCCCCTTTAATACAATATTAGTCTAGAATGGTCCCCCATACGATCGTCTGCTATGGTGTTTCCATAAGAATTCCCTGATGAAACCAGTATAAACCACAGACAGTTATCACAATAATTTCATGGTGCAGAGTTGTGCAATAGAGGTGATATCAGCTACTCTTGTCACAAATATCCCCAAAATTCACACCAGGCTTTCAAAAAGTATACATGAAGTTGGAATGCCTGCTCTAGGAAAAAAAAATTCAGAAGTACTTATTTAATCCTCAAAAATTACTGAGTTAGTAATTGTTCTGGCTATGAAATCTGCCTGTCTGTGATAGGTCTCTGAAGGTCACAGTCACTAGCATTTCCTTCTCCAAAAGGCTGATTTTCTCTGCTGAGTTTGAAAGCTATAGCTGGAACTCTTTTCCAACAACGACTATGTCATGCAGCACTAACCTGCCAAGGAAAAAACAATGACCAAATGATGATTAAAAAAAAAAAACCAAAACATACCCGATGAATATCATTCTGTTTCTGCACAGTGGGAAGATCTCCACCAATGGGTGCTTGCTGTTTTAATTCATCCTCCTTCAGCTGCAGCCATGCCAAAAGTTCCTGAAGAGAGAGATGTAATCGCTTCCACTGGTCAGTACTGGCTTCCAAATGGGATCTGAAAGCACGTGTTAAATATAAGATAGATTCAGGCACAGTGGAAGTAAAAACCAAAATGTAAGCTTATTTACTGACAAAGATCCTAGTGTTTCATTAACTTAATGATTTTTGAATAGCTTCAGCAACTTTGAATTAGATTCTGTCAACAGAGATTTAAATTTGGTTCCATAGTCCTGGCCTTTTTTCACATCACTTTCAAATCTTCTGATTTTTGTTTATGATTGGTTGGGGTATTTTTGGTTTTCCTCTTCAGCAGTGAGTAATGGCTGTGCTGAATTTTCAGTCTCACTAGAAGGGCACAAATGTTATGCAGGACTAGCATGAGAAATGTAGTCATCACTTAGGATTACTAGGACATTAATTAACTAAAATGTAGAGAGTAGTTTTCCAACTCAGTGAAGAGCAAGCATTGCTCTAAACCACGACACAAACCATTAAACTCACACAAGATTCATTCTCTTAATTTTTTAAAATAAGAGAACCAATGCCATTCTTTAAAAAAAAAAGTCATGAGGAAATTGTTAAAGCCAATAGGATCCTCATACACTATCTAGCCAAATGTCTGTGCCCTTTAAAGAGAAGTGTGAAGGAAACTGTTTGAAACACTGGGAAAATTAAAAGAAAAAATACCACTTTTTGCAAAAGAGTTCTTCATCATAAGGACATTTTCTAATATTACCTCTGTATATGCATAAATGTGGGTTTTTGGGATCAAGTACTGAGCTTCTAAATTTCAGCAACTGTTTTTGGTAGCTGGAATGTAAAATCTTGTTTTCTCTGTACCGTAGATAAAGCACACTAAAATTTTGTCTCTCTAGACTTATGAATATGCTATTTTTTAATTTCTTGTTTGGAAAAAAATTCCTAATTCACCTTCAGGTAACATAAGAAATCCTCTTAGTAACTCAAACCAAAGGAGTATTACATAACAGTAAAGTAAAAAAAATGTACTGGGAAATAAAGAAAAATTTTCTTTCATTTAATACATATCTGTTTAAGTTATAGCTTTGTTCATATAACATTTATCTTCTTCTACAGGATTGCACATAAAATCATTCTCATCTGACACTAAGAATTCTATAACTTTTATAGAATGGTTTGTAAAGAAATGTGAAAAATATGTAGTCAGCAGTTATTACATACTCATGGAAATGAGGAATTGATGAAGGCAGGGACAGTTGCATTTCTCTGAAATGCTCTATGAATACTGTCCTCTTTCCAACCTCTTACGTCGGGTAATTAAAGCGGCAAGGAAAGAGAAGGGAAAAGGACAGATCAGCCACAGGCTGACAGAATGTTTAGCTCCTCTCAAAGTATGACGGAAAATTTTCTCAGTTTCAAACTTGAATGCTACGTTTGGGGGACACACATAGACCAGGCCTTCCGATCTCTGCTCTCACAGGGCATCTGGGAGCTGGGGCATGACTGCTTCACAGTAGGGGGAGACCAGTCCTGCAGGCAGCGAAGGCTAGAGAAGCCCACGGATCCTAGACGATTTAGATCACATATTATGAAAAAATTATTTACTGTGAGGGTGATGAGGCACTGGAACAGATTGCCCAGAGAAGCTGTGGATGCCCCATCTCTGGAAGTGTTCAAGACCAGGCTGGATGTAGCTTTGAGCAATCTGGTTTAGCTGAATGTGTCCCTGCCCATGGCAGGGGGATTGGCGCTGGATGATCTTTAAGGTCTCTTCCAACCCAAGCCATTCTATTCATAAGAAAGTGTTTATTAGGACAAACTGTGCTGACATATCAGAATGAAAGAAAGGAAATAATGGAAATCAACTTGGCTTCTCTTAATATCTACCATATATTTTATCTAACGCATTTAGAAAAGATTGCCCACCCAAACTGATCCATGGCATGGGTCTTCTGTTTCAGCACACTAAAACTTACACTAAATAAAGAGACTTCTGGGACTGATGTTTGGAGAATATTTCATATGTCTTCTCTAATCCCTCTTTTCTGTAAGCATTGCTAGTTATGAAATCCATTCCATCCTGTGCTGTGGATAGAAAGAGCCCAAATAGCAGACTGGGAAGAGCCTCTTCATTTAGTCTGGTGGTTAGCAATACTTAAACTGCATGTCTGAGAATTTAAGAATTGTTTCTTATTCTAATCAATAAGTTGTTGAAGACCATAAGCCTTTTATTGGAAGCAAAGATTTTAGAGAGGAGGTTTGTTGCTTTGAATCTGTAATGCAGGAAGTCACTGTGACATAACTGGGGTTTACTGCTTCTGACTCAACTACTGACAGCAATACATTAAATTGCAAAAAATGAAAGACAGAAAGTTCCATATGTTTAATTACTGATATTTGGACAACTGACTATTTACTTTTATCTCAAAAAACACTGTATTTGAGCAAGTTCATGGTTAAATGCATGTGAAGAAAAAAAATCTCAGACACCTTGAAGGGTTTCATCCCTCTTCTTTTGCTACTCAGAAGAAAAAAAAAAAAGGAGGAATATGTCTCTTTTTCTTTAGTTACTAATATCTTTTCAACATCACAGACTTCATTTATTTTTAATGATTGATGACATAAAGATGGTTTTTGTCATTACACAGCCTGACCTCCCTCAGGACCTGAGCTGAAAAAAGCTAATATTTCATACATTACTTTGAAAAACACTTCTGTCTTTTGATGCCCTCTGAACTACCACCAACACACAGCAAGTGAGAAAATGAAAAAATGACCAAGACTGAGTGCAGCTGATCTGGGTTGCCTGTTGTAAAAGTCCTATTTCTAAAGAAAAGCTTCCTGGACAATTTCTTTTGAAATGAAACCTTCAGTCCATTGAAACCTGAATGACCACTGATAATTTGTAATGTTACCATTTATTATATTTTCCCTTGCAAGCAAAAGTGTTTCCTCTCATGATACTGCCTATGGATTTCTTTTACCCCTAGATTTTATTTAACAATTCTGTCCACTCTCCTAAACAATTGTTTAACTAACAACAGTTAAAACCTTAAATAATTTGTCTTCTTATTTGTGAGGATATTTTTAGTTTTGCAGTGGAAATAGCAGCCTTTAAAATAAAGCTTATCATAAATATTGGTTATTTAATCACTTTCTTTCATGACTCACTGATAAGTCATACCCAGTTCTAGAAAAAGCCCACATTTAGAGGGGGTACAGTTACTGCTTAAACATGGTAATCTTTCTTTCTGTAATTACAAAACTTCATCATATGCCTCAAATCCTAATCCTCTACTATCATTTTCACACCAAAAAACCTAATCATTCTTACAAAGTTAAGCCAACATTCAAAGTAGCACAAATAATTTCAAAAGAGACAAAAAAAGTGCTAACAGAAACAAAATTAAACCTTTTTACTTGCAAATTGCAGCATTCCATCTAAAACACCAGTGGTAGGCTTTTGCTTTGGTTCAGGTTCAGGTCCTACCTAATGTTTAGAGATTTCTTCCTAAGTTCACTCCATCTGAGGTTCATGTTATCCAGACGTCTCTGCAGCAGGGTTGCATCCTCAGAGCCTTCCAGGGACCTCAGGATTTTCTGCCCATTTTCATCCAGGTTGTGAAAGATGTCAGTGTGAGCATCAATTTCTGCCTGTAGTTCCTATGGAAGGAATAGAAAACAATATATCTGATTTCTTAAAAATAATCATAGAAACTATGATTTTTCAAAAGAGTGGAAAAATCCTCAGCGCAACACAGAGCACAGGTTTTGATTACTCTTGTTACAGCAATATCCTGTCCTGTACAAACAGCCACATTTCCCTTTCACATAAAGGCCATTAGCATTGAATAAGACTTTTTTTCCATATGGAGCATACTGAACAAAATTTAGAAAGCTAAAGGTGTAGCTTTCGACAGGCAACGAAGCAAGGACAAGATATATTTACTGTGCTGATGCGGGAAAAACAAGGAAACACAAAATCCTCAGGATCTCAGGTAAATCTGACCTTGACATGATACGTCTTCCTGTGCAACATTTTCAGTTTGAGCTGGGGACTGCAACACCGGTCCTGCTGCATGGCAGTTCCAAGAAATCGAGGCGTCTGCAGCAGCCGGGCTTGAAAATGCCAAGTTCACTTACATTCTGTTGACAGAACGCATTTTGGAGCACAGGCCTCAGCAGTCAATAGCGATAAACAGCCACTTTGTGCTATATCAAAACACTGGTTGGGGCCACGGCTGTAGGAGGGCCTGAGAATAGCAAGGACCTAGAATATGCAACTGGCAGCTCATGTTGAACAGCCAACTTTTCTTATCGCCTCGTAACTGCAGGCCAGCTCTAAATTTTGAATTCATTTTTTCCCCCTCATTTTTAGCACGGCTGTTTCTGCCAAAAGAACATTCTTTAGAGAGCTGCCTGGTACCAGCATTCCTGCCTGCCCACACACTCAATGCAGCCTTTGTACGCTGGCTGCCCTTCCCCAAGACGTTTGCATGCTGCAGCTCCACAAGGTCAGATTCATTTGCAGAGAACAGTGGTTGAATCAAGGTCATTAAATAGAAGAAAAAAATACTAATAATAATTTCAACACGTACATGAACGAGCATACGTGTACTTTATATGCAGCCATGTTTGCGTAACAGTACTTTTACAGCACACAAAAACACAAAGGAAAAATGAATAGTGAATAAAGCTCCACATTTTCTCCTGGGATGCTGGGGCACTAAGATTTCTGGTGGTGGTTTCTTGCTGCCTGAAATGGGAGTGCCAGGGATGAAGTGGGGAAGAGGAAATGATTTATGGCATTTGAGAACAAGACCCAGTACTAACTGAGCATCACAGATAGTCCCCAGTGGAAATGTTTTGCAATTTTCTTCAGAAGAATGACTTTGAAGGAGGGGAGCACACAATCTGTCTACTTGGTGTGTTCTTAATTGAATTGGTTTTATTTGATATTTTAAGTGCAATGTTAGCTGCACTGAATCATGAGTAGATTGTCCTTGCTCACCTACAGCTGTTCCAAATGTCCTTAACTGGATATCTATTGCTTTCGCAGCAATGACTAACATAATATTTGGGGAAATTTTAAGGTGGGCTAGCAAGGTCTTTGGTACAGTGTAATAATCCTTCTCCAACTCTTTTACTTATCTATTGTCATTCAAACAGTAAAGTACTTAGGAATGAGTTTGATATACATCAGAAGTAACTCTTCAGAATGCAACTGTATTATAAACATTGTATTTACTTATTGTTGTTCAGGAAATTTATATTTTTTAAAATGGCATTATTAAGGTACATAAAAATGTACAATATTCCAGGTATGAATGCCCTTACTTGAAAAGTGGTATTTTATTCCAAGTCTGAATGTTTCTTGCTTCAGCTTCCAGCTGTGATACTTTATTTTTGTTTTCTTGAATGAAGAATACTCTATTACCAAATTTCTTTCCTTCCATGTATGCATTTGGAGATACTATTTAAACTAGGTTAAGCATAGCAATACTGATGTAAACAGCTGAAAAAATGTGTAAGAAAGGATAAAGTTCACAGCAAAAAAGTTAGTCTGTACAGTTCTAAGGTCTTTCTACATTTAATAAACAATACATCTATTATTGGACGAAAGAGTTATATGCACTACCTGTTGCACAAAGTTCTTAGTTTTCAGGGTAGTGATGGAAACACCAAACTTACAAACTTGTTCCTTTTCCTTGGCAAGAACATGTGCCATGAAACATGTTGAATAACTATTCACAGTAGGAAGCTGTCAAATCTATGCCCTCTTGGTGTTTTACCACACGTACACTCATAGCATTATATAAGACAAAATTAAAAAAAAAAACAACCAAACTTTCCACATTTTTCTTGTATTTAGAAAATGTGTCTCATAGGCTACACATTTTATGTTTTTCTCTTGACACATACATAATTCTGAAAATAAAAGCAAGCCACATCCTTTCTTATTTGAGAATACTTCATAGTATCACAACACATCTGGACAGTTACGTGGGCAATGAATGTGAAAAGTGAAGCATTCTTATCAAAAGCTTAGTATTTGAGATTGAGTGTTCCTTATTGCAAATTACTTGTGTATACTGCACTTCTTCTAAGGTTCCCAAAAGTGAAGGTTTATTGCAGCGAAGCCTACACTGACAAAGAAGCAAGACAACAACAAAGATATTTACTCCATTTCAGAACCTTTCTTTGTGACACGCATCGCGAGAGAAGCAGAGAGCATATAAGAAAAAGATCTATACACCTTTTATTTTCTGAAATGAATAAATCCACATTTTAAAAACAAAATATGAATTAGATTCTTTTTCTTGACAATAATAAAGCAGGAAGAGCTATTTAATCTCAAAAATTGCTAAAATACTTGCAAAAATATTCTACCATTAGATGTCATACCATGAAGCATAGCATATAGACTAAATATATATTATTTATTGCACTTTCATATTTTCCAATGTGTTCAAAAACATGAAAAGACTACGGAGGATAAAAAAATCAATCCTGGTATAATTCTACTGAGTATACACTGCATTTTTGCTGTAGTTGTTATTACTGAGACTGTGTTGATAAAAGATTGGCTATCTGCTCTTAAAAAGAACTGAGACCAAAAAATGAAAAGCATCTTTTTGATCAAAAGTTACTGCTTAGAGTGAGCTGAACTGTCTGAAAAGAACTGCAACTCCATTAGGTGATGAGTGAAGTCCTCCTTTATTAAGATGAATTATACAGTTAGATGACAAAAGGCACCATAACATTTTTTGTGGAAACTTAGCTGAACAGCTGTTAGAGGTTTCTACACATTTAAAAATATGTATTTACATTATTTTATTATACAGAATAAGTGTGCAACTAAGACACAGAACTAGAGTGATAAAGAGATGAAATGTATTTCGTCTTGAGGAAAGCAATCTTATTGGACAAAACAGGGTGAGGAAACTTCTCTGGCTGTTTCACTTTTGTCCTGAGCCCTTGAAACCACCACGCATGATTTCAGAGAAGTACACTAATGTGGTGAGCACACCCAATGCTGCCAAAAAGCTAGAGGATGGATATATTTCTCACTTGCTCAGTTCAGCTTCTCCCCCTTGGAATTACTGCTCCCATTCTCCATGGACACACAGATGCTCACTGCTCTAATTTTTTGGTAGGCAGAAGAAATTCACCTGTGGCTCCACAGGTTTTATTTTACACAGAGCCCTGCTAAGCTGAGTTGTCACTGTGAAACCCAACGCACTCAAAGTTCTGTCAACTTCCACACAGCACAGCTAGTCCTACAAGAATTCAATATGGTTTGTGATACTTTAGCAGAAATAATTAATCAGTGTCAATATCCTTCATATTCCACATGTAATACACAGACACGACATATAAAGGACATGACACATATCAAAATCTGCAATTATTTTGGCAATACATCAGAGAGGGATTGGTAGTCTGGAAGTAAAGTGAAGTCCTAGAAAGAAGGAATTATTTCTATTTCTTGGACTTTAGATAAGTCATACTAAAACATAGAAATCAATGCAGTGCAGCTGACAAAACATTTATCTTTTATAAAAGGTAGAAAAAATTCATCATGCAATAATTTAAAGAAATTTAAGCACCCTAATTCTCCTCTATTTGCAACTCTGTAAAGCACATCTTAACAGTTTAGCAATTGGATTTCAAATTAATCACCCCACTAGATTTCATTTAATTACATCTAAACTACTCTAAATTTCTGATTCTGCCTAAAGCATGAAGTCTGTGTGAGGGTTCAGAGAGTTTGAGACATTTTTTTTGGTGCCCTGGCACACTTCAGCAGCCTTTGGAGGCACAGAGGTCCACGCACGTGGCACTGCTCTCAGGACCGCAGCTTATTCTCCCGTCTGCAGACAGAGGAATAGTTTTGTGAGTGTTACAGCTGTGGAGATGGTGAATTAAGGGCTACAGCACAGCAAGTCAAATGCATTTTAAGCACCTGAGTGATAGATTCAGTGCAAGGTGCACTTGATCTATTCCTTTTGCGTCTGGCAAAAGAAAACCAGTTTGCACCAGGCTTTACAGCAGTCTCTCCTTGTGAGCTGGTCGTTACCATCAAAGCATTTGAACAGAAAGAAATGTATACTTTTTTGAAAGAGAACATTTGTATCTGAAGATACTATGATTTAGATTAATGATGGAAGAAACCAGTATTTCTGCTGGTTTGCAAGGCATTTCTGGTCCCATGGGAGTTCTCTCTTTTAAATGTCATAGTTCTTTTAAGAACTGGTTGTTGGATTTGGGTTTCTTTTTTTTCTTTTTTTTCTTCTTTTGATGCTCCCCATTCCTCCATCAGGCTTTTAAGTAATTTCCTCTCCCAGTCCATAAGCAAAACTTTTATTGAGTCTTAGAATGAGACCATTCACTGAACAATTTACATAACGATAAAAACTTCTCAAATGAGATCTAAAATATAATTAAAGGGCAGACTTACTGAGTTAAAAGCATTGTTGTGAAATGGTTATACATCATCATGCCAAGAAGCCTCCTATTCAGCCAGCCTATGGCATGACCCCAATTCCAGTCTGGTATGATTACATCTCTGAGTTTCATGCTAATGACTTGATTAAAAAGAACGATAAAAAGGTCTTTTCCATTGTGGAGATAAGCTTATGAATATAATTAAGGCATTTCTGGTTTCCCAACACATTTTTCAAGATAAAAAAGAGTAAGAGCTAGTCCTCTAAGAGAGAATCAAGTGCTGATGAAAGGAAGCCAAAAGTATAACTTTGCCCTACAGAAAACAATCTGTGTAAGTTGCATCTATCATTGTTATGGTTGAAAATTCTACAAGTCCCAGAATAAAGATATGCCCGAGCTTCATATTCAAATGCCACTTTCATCTAACAGAAGATAAAAAAAGCTTTCTTTAGCAAGTTGGGCCATTTTCAGAAAATATTATTTTTAAACAGGCAAAAGAGCCTTCAATTGACATTATATTCAGAATGCAAGAGATTACATGGTGCATCTAAGGATGCAGCAATCGCTTGTTGACAGTAACTGCAAATACAGTGTGGGCTTCTTGATTTTATTTACATTTACAAGCCTGCCTCAGCTTTGGAATAGTTATTCTTCAAGAGCACTAACATAATCATTTAAACACATACTTGTCTCTAGTGTTCAGATATTTATTCATAGAACTGACTTTTTACCCATAGCACAAGGTCTTATATTTCTCCCTTGAACATAGGGAAATAATCAATTTTTTGAGACCTCTAGCAATTCATTTGTATTCAATTATGAGCTAATTCCATGTGTTTGGGAGGGATTTATGGATTTCTCATATATGATTTTTGAAGACTGACAAAAAACCTGCTTCTATTTACAGGTATTGAAAATATGAATAAATAGATAAAATAAAGAAACCAATGTTTAAAGAAACAAATCTTTCTGCATTTATGGTTTCATTTCAGATTTGATCCTTGTCTAGAGAAATATATTCTATTCTGATAATAGTACCTTCAATGGACATTATTATTTTCACTGTTAGTTTACTTTACTTGTCATTCTATCTAGGACGGAAATCTTAAATAGAAAGAAACATCGTGTTAGGCTGAGGTTACACTAATGCAAAAAAATTCCTTGTAGCCAGAGCAATGAAGACTTTTTACTGTATAGTGTAAAATATAAATATGTATTTTACTAACATAGCCTGTACTCTCTTTCAGGCAAGCAAATCCAACAAAGCAAACAAAGCACATTTTTCAAGTAGGAGTTGCAAGTGTTCTGTATGTCAGAAAACCAGCCACCTCTACTGAGATGTCTAAGAACAGGCTTAGCTATCTGCCTTTGAAAACTCTGTATTTGAGGGTTGAGTGAGTAGGAGGGAAACAGCATAAATGTGCATAGAATCATACACACAATTTTCTGAAAGTAAAACCATAAGGCCTATTGCAAACTAGCAGAGTTTTCTAGATTGTGGAAGGTAGTCTGCTCCCACCAAATATGCATGTCCCGACCCCGTACTTCAGTGAATGTCTGATCCATTCCACCAGCACCTGCTGTCAGCACACTCACCCTGTCAATCTTTTAGCAATCTCTTTGCAGCAAAATAATTATGCTGCTACCTTCAGTATGTCTAATTTTTCCTCTTTCCACTTTCCAGAGATCAAACAGTAACAGCACAAAGAGCATCTTCCTCTACAGGAACATTTACTTCTACTTTGTTACTCAGGCAAGGTCTAAAAGTCCTGCTGCATAGTTTGGAGAGCATTTACCTCTATCAATTCTACTGACATTCCAGTACTTCAAAATAATACTGACTTCCTTTTACAACACACAGCTGGAAAGGCTGAACTACACAACTGTCTCTAGGTCTGAACGAAAAAAAAGTCTTATGAAAGAAGAAAGGACAGTTTTTTTTTTTTTCTTTCCCTAACCAATAGTAAAAAATATCTGATATCTGTGAAGTATAATTTTTTTCCAAGAAGAAAAACTATTTGTACATACAAAACTGTATATTTGTTTCACAGAAATGATACACCAACATGTTACAATAAGGTATCTCATATTTTAGCACTTAGGAAGTTCATATTTATTTCATCCTCCCCCAAATACACAAACATATACAATCCTCCTTCAGATCCTTTTGAAACAAAAATTGAAGGCGTTTTATACTTAAAGGAAATTATTTCTGTTCAAAGAATTATCCTAATTCCTCCTGTCACAAATAATTTTTGCAATCTTCTTCTCTTTTCTAAAAAAATTTTTTCTTGGTAACATCATTGAAGTCTGAAGAGAAATAATTGGTACACCAGTTTCATAGCACGATGCTCAATTAATTTAAAAACATAAAATCTTATTAAAAGAGAACAACCCCAAACATAAAGCAGAAACTAGAGGCCTCATACATTACACATTATTAAAGCTGGTTCAAGCAGACCAATAACAATAATGGTTTTAGGACTCCTTTTAGGAGGAGTTCTCATTGTTCCATAGATAATGAGATTTCAATTAGGAATTTATACTATTTCACGTGTTCCTCTCCACCAGCATGCAAGATCCACTGCAATTAACTGTTCTTAATCAAGGCCAGGTTAATTGGGACCCAGTGGGCATTATGCAAGAGGCAATGTGGGAAAAGCTCCAGTGCTTCATCACTACTTGTGTCAAACCCTCCCTACTGGAGATGTCCTGAGGAAGGGCCAGGAAGGCAGGCACTTGGGCAGCATAAAGGGCAAAAGAACACTTCATCTTGATTTTCCGTGGAAATCCAGGTCATGCTAATGTGGCCTCAGGTTCTTATGACTTCCTAGGTTTTAAGCAAGAGATGCCACTAAAGTTACCACAGAGAAAGCTGCTGTGCAGCCCTCAAGTGTTATCAAAGTCACTTTAACAATTGATGTTGGCTGTTCCTGTCACAACAAAACAGAATTCACCAAGTGTTGGTCAGTTCACTCATTAACACGAACTGGGTTTAAACTGCCATGATGAAAGTTAGTTTTATCCTGCTGATGTTTTAACTGGAAGCCTGCTCAGTATGAGGGGCACCACATGTTTAAACAGCCGGTGAGAAACCAACAGGCCACAGCTACCTGTGGCACCTCCCTGTGTAAATGGACCCCCTCTAAATGCAACAACAGAGGCAGAGCCACAGAGTCTCAGGCAGCCTTGAAGGGCTGGCACAGTTATAGAAGAAGGTGTCAGGCTCAGGACCAGGGCGGCTGCAGAGAGGAGCTGCCACCAGTTGCAAGGTCTTGTGGGGAAGGTGATGCTACCGCCTTCTGCTGTGGCCTTTCCCTTCTGACCCTCAAACCCCAAATCCCCAGCTGCCCGCTCACACCAACACTGACCACAACACCAGGGCTTCCACCTTTAAACCCTTACTGTGTCAATAGCCCAAACTCAACAGCTGAATTAATATGCATAGTGCTACTTCTGTTTGTTAAATTGTTGTTGCTACCCTGCACTCTGAGGTGTTCAACCATTCCGACTTCTACTGTACTGGAGAGCTGCATCGGTGAGGAATTTGACAGAAAGGTCCATCCTCATTATTTTTCAGCTCTAACAAGTTCCATAACTTTATGTTTTTCTGAATAACTGAAACCACACCAGAATCATGTTCTGCATGATTTATTTTAGCTGCTTTAATAATGTATGTTGACTGTCTTGAAATAAGCAAATAACCAACAAAAGTTCAGAGTCGGAAAAAGGAATACATTTTAAACAAAATCCTTCAAAATAGCAACATTAACTATTGTACTGATTGGTCTCTCTGTGGCAGTCTAACCATGTTTTGCAGCAGCCAGAAATCAAAAGCAAAATTGAACAGAATTCCTGTATCAAGGGGTCTCTGAATAAGACTGACATTCTGAAAATAATTAATTGGTATTTTCTTGAATTTACTAGAAAGATGCATGTACTCCCACAGTAAATACAGTATTAGGATAAAATGGTAAATATCACTGAAAAAAATAATGACATCACCAGCAAATTCTGACATGAGATAAACTTGTATCTTAACATATTTTGTTTTAGGAGACAAGTTACTTGGGAGTGAAAATTAACTTCTGTTTATGCTTTTCAG
Source organism: Mystacornis crossleyi (assembly GCA_013400655.1). Lineage (NCBI taxonomy): Eukaryota > Metazoa > Chordata > Aves > Passeriformes > Timaliidae > Mystacornis > Mystacornis crossleyi. Next base: position 48,966 of record VYZQ01044289.1, read on the forward strand.
TTTGACATTAAAAAAAAATCAATTAATTTGGAACACTGAGTTTCTCAAATCCACCGATTGAAGAGAAATACACTTGTTGCTTCTATCTTCCCTTCATTCCAATAAAAGAGAAATATTTCCACTATCATAATAAAAATTAAATTATTTTAATTCAGAAGTCATGCTGGTCAAGCCATGTAAGTGTTTTCATCTAGGTCCAGATAAGAAAACCAGCTCCAAGACCCAAAGGCAAAAAGCTAGGAAAAGTGAAATGCATGCTTTTAAACTTAAAGTATACTTGTCACTAATGCAGGAACAGAGGTGAGCATACAGTAATAGAGGTACTGGAGAAAAGATATATGAAATTAAAAAAAAAAAAACAAACCCAAAAAACAACCAACCAAACAAAAACCACCCTTCCCATCTAGAATCAAACTCTTTGTCCTTAAAGTTAAGTAAGAACTCAGGGCTTAGATATGCCCTCAGAAGCCAGAATACACTCTTGTCAGTAAGTCAGTATATAAGGCAGATATTAAATACCGCAGGAAATTCATGTGCTCCTACTTAAGTTTCTGTAGAGATCAAATATGCCTCTTTTCCTACTGTCCCTCCAAAGTACGCCATCCAGTCCCAGGTTTATACCCTGGAATTGCTTTTATAGCTCTTCAGTCAAGATTACTTATCAAACACTTTATAAATTGCTGACAGAGGACACTGCAAGTACTTGACTTCACTGCTAATCACATCAAAGTTACTCTCATATCCAGAAGTTTTTGATATGTTTTTGTCATTGGTCTCAATGATACACTAAATGTGACACAAACATGTGGCTGAGAGATACTTCTTCAGAAAACAGTTCATAAAATAACCTAAGGTCTCACATATTCATAAAATTCAAGCATACACTTGGAAACAGGGCTCAAGTATCTCAGAAAGCTGAGGACTGCTCAAACATGCAGTCCAGCCACATTAGTTATACCACTCAAAGCTGAAAAATATGCTGAAGAACACTGCATAGTACCACAGGCAATTTTGGAAATGACACTGTCAAAAACAACATACCAGACTGCAACAAAAAATAACCGACTGTCAGTTTATTGCTTGTAATAAATGCTAACCACTTCTCAAGAGACCAAGTTGTATTTTAAAGAAAAAAAAAATGTTAAAAGGAAAAGACATCATGGAAACCTGGACTACCTTAACTGTTTTACTCCCACAGTAGCTTTTGCAGCAACTTTATATACGAGAGGCTCCCGAATGGCATTCGTGTAACACATTCAAAGATACCAACAATGCCCACTTTTGTATGAACCCTGCTGACAGTAGGCAGGAGAAGCAGGATAAGTTCAGTTTAAACAGGACTGCTGCCATCTGAAAATAGTCCTCCCATATTCTTTTCAGATTCAACCAGAACAAAAACAACACACATTAAAAACCAACCAACCAAGCAAGCAAGCAAGCAACCAAGCAACCAACCAACCTCATATTTAATTTAATTCTGAAAAAAAATACATCTTGTTTATGCACACTGTGGTGGGTTGACCCTGGCTGGCTACCTCAGCTGGCTGGGGGGAGAAGATAAAAGCCTCATGGATGAAAGTAAAGACAGGGAAAGATCACTCACCAGTTACCATCAGAGGCACAAGAAACTCTATTAGGGAAAATAAGTTTAATTTATTATCAATCAAATCAGATTAGGATAATAAGAAATAAATTCAGCTCTTAGAACATCTTCCTCCTACTCCTTCATAGAATCATAACATGGCTTAGGTTGGAAGAGACCTTTAAAGACCATCTAGTCCAACCTCCCTGTATTTTCAAATAGATGAGGATGCTCAGAGCCCTGTCAAGCCTTACCCTGAATATTTCCAGGCATGGGGCTTCCAGCACCTCTCTGGGCAACCTTTCCCAGTCTTTTAACACCTCATTGTAAAAAATTCTTATCTCCAATCTAAATCTATCCTTATGGAAGCCACCTAATGACTCCCCTGCTACCAAAACCTGGCCAAATAAACCCAATACACACACTCATTAGTTCTCACATCTATCAAACTCAGAGAAAGAAGCATCACTTTTGGAAAAAAAAAATTACTTTGCATTCCCTTGTGATTAACACCCACTATTTCTACTCTGCATATAAAGCAAATTTGTAGCTTTTTTAATATTGCATCCACAGCAATTACTGTTCTCATGAAGTTGCCAATTGCAATATATCATGTTCTGATTTCTAGAAAACTCTGAAAATTTTGATATCCATTCACAAGACTTTTGTACATAAAAAAAATGAATGAAGAATGTGAGAAAATGGTAACAGGGGTATCTGGGTTACTGTGTAGTATGTGAATGACTACAGAGGGATAGTTCCTACCTTTGTGTCAGGGAGTACAGTTTGCTCACAGAAACACAACCAGAAGTTACATGTTCCCTATGGAAATAAGATATCCTTTTTTCCTATAATCCTCTTTGAAGTATCACTACTGCTTTCAAGACAGAATTAGAAAGAACTGTGTATGGATTTTAAGCAAGAAAACTAAGCACAAAAGAAGAGACATGATATGTTTTGTATCTTTGAAAAAAAAGACACATTTCCTATCTTATTAGAAGTGATGTAAAATAATTCCTATAATAATTATATGCTAACATCTGCATATGAATTCTGAATAATGAGAATTCCAGGCTAGAGGTGAGGGAAGAGACAGAGAGAGAGACTAGGTAAAAGCATAACTTATATCCCAGAAGTAGTTTAGGAAGTTCTAAGGCATTGTTTTACCCCAGTGGAATGAGCATAAGAAATCCCAGAGATTTAAAAGATAAAATTAGGTAAACTATGGCTGAAACAGGATGAATGTAATATCCCTCAAGGCATTCATAGCAATAGTCACTGTTACACTATTCAGTATAATACCACTTACTTATTATCTTCTATCTACAAATATTTGACATATCAGTTTTGTGTAGAAAGAATTCTTATGGCATAGACCTACTCATAACTGACAGAGCAAGGTCACTATTCAGCAAATACTCACTGAACAAGAGATAATAATGCACCTGCATCATGAACTCATTCAGTGGTCGGTCCCACTGAGATCAAAACTTCCTTTCAGACACACTGTTTTTATCTGAAATGCCTATTGTGTTAAACTGAAATTCATCTGATTAACATCAGTATAAGAACCTCTTTCTGTACAGTGAAGAGCTTACCTTCCTCTCTTAAGTGTGAGAAAACTTCATGACTGACCAACCTCATAAGAGAGAAGGAGCTTCCCGGAAAGGGCAACTTTCTTATTTATCTCACTTCCTTTACCAAAGTACTTTTTATAAAAT
>VYZQ01044289.1:56251-71460 GCA_013400655.1 Mystacornis crossleyi
TTTTCTTTTAAAAAAAATCTGCGAAAAAAAAAAAAAAAAATCTGAAGAATTCTTCAGAACTGTTTAATTTTTACAACTTTTCATCTTATACAAAAGAAATAAACAGCAAGACACTGATTTGTTTCAGAAGTGAGACTTCTTTCACCTGTGATTGAAAAAAAATTAAAATTACTACGTATTTGTAAATTGTCACTGAAATTATATGCCCCTGTAACAGAGATCTGAACTTGAAATATTTAAAAATTAAGACCAGCGTCATGTTGGGTTCACAGCATTCATTAGTCATTAATAAAATTTTCTGGAATTTATAAAAACAGAAAATGAAAATCACTGAAAAATAACACTTCCATTTCACCAGCACGCCTTCTCTGGAACTACCCATGAAGAAAAATTTGGCCATCCCTGTCTCACCAAAAAAAGGAAAATTCCTTCCATAAAGATGTAAGCACAAATAGGAATGGGTTTTGTTGGTTTTTTTTGTCTTTTTGTTTGTTTGTTTTTTATGATAAGTTGCAGTGAAGATGTCCTTAAGTTTCTTTGCTCAGTAGATTTTCCAATAATTCCATAAGGAAACATAACTGAGAGAGAAAATAATTTCTACCTTAACCAGCTCTCAAGCCTGGGTTCTGAGAAAGGCAGAGCTATTTTGGTTTAGGTACCACTGTTTTGTGGTCTTTTCCCACTAAGCTTAAGTCCCAGGACTGGAGTTCTGGGACGGAGAACTTGGGGCTGCTCAGGGGGCCCAGGAAGCCCAGGCCAGGTGGAGGTCACACCTCAGGTCATGTAAGGGAGAGGTTTGACTGCACACCCCTACAGTGAGGGATGATGTGGTGCACAGCCTCGGGGTCACGATTAGGTGGCTGGAAAACAAAGATGATGTAGTGGATGTCGAGTGTATCTACAGGAGTGAAAAAGAAGAAGAAGAAAGTTTAGAATTCATAAAGAAATAAAGCATAACACTGAAACATCCAAATGGACTCCTTTGGACAATATAATCCACAGTTCAGTACATCAGTAAATTCACACCAAAGAGAAAGGGAAAAAGCAAATTAGATAAAACTTGTGATGCGCCATCACAGCATAAAACAACCAGAATAATTCTATGTTATAATAAAACAATTACTACCTTTATATAAAGAAGATTTATTTACAGTTTGGCAAGACCCTGCCTGGTAATTTTTTCCTGATATTTAACTTCTTTTTGTTTTACAGTAGAACCACTTAGCTTCTACTGACCTTTTGTTTCACTGTAAACAATTTTTCTTCCATCTTCTTGCTTCCCCCTTCCAACTTCAGTGGACAGCTATTTCTTTTGTGGACCTTTCTATACAAAGTGGCAAGGGCTGAATGAAGTATAGAGTCTACCAGCCAGTTTTAATCAAACAGCAGTGCATGTTCCTGTCTTCAGAAATAGGATACTTACTGTGTTCTTTTTAATTGCCAATTCTGTAACTGTCAAATAACCAATTTTGTCTTGTCAAGTTTTGATCTTTTAAAAGCCTACCACTATTAATCCTACTTTTTTATACACACTTGCTCAGAACACTTTGTTTGCTACTGTTTGATAGCAGTTATACACTTAAGTAACACAGCAGAAACTATTTTTTCTTTGTCTTTGTATCTCTTTGGGGATGGAATTGAAAAAATAATTAGGAAAACAGAAAATTATTCAACATATTTTATTCAGGATAGCCGAAGAGAGAAGGCAGTTACGAGAAACTGCATTTGTTATTAATCTTTGAGGTTTGTCCTCTATAGAGAAGAAGAACTGAATTAAAGATAAGAAATACTAAATGCATATGAACCCTCCCAAAAAAAACCCAGTAAGGCTGCATATAATAACTGGAGGTCAGCACATAAATCACTTATCTTACTTCATTGTCTAAAGCAGGCTTAGCTTTATACGACAAGGATATAAGGAAATTATTGCTTACAAGACACTTCATCTTTGTAGATCTGGGGCCCTGTAGCTTTGTGTGCTCTTCCAATAGCCTCAAAGAGTTAAATCTGTGCCTGGATGTGCATGCAAAAAGTACTGATGACAAAAGAGGTAGCAGGATGGACTGCTAACTGCACAGCAGGAGTGGGTTCTTAAGCTTAAAAAAAAGGAAATGAAAAAGGCAACCAACTGTCTTTTTTAATTACTAACATGTACTGGCTTCAGCAACAATTTTAATCTTACACTTGCTTTTGGACTTTTTCTTCCCTGAAGTATTTATTGGAAACAACTTATTGGAAATGCAAGATTTATTTTAAACTTCATTAAAATGTTCAAAAGAACATTTAGTGTTAATGTTGAATCTTAGCAATCTGTCCTGAAGACCATTTGGAATATTTATTTACTTATACAAAACAGACAAATCCATATAATTTTTGACACCATAGCTGACAGGTAGAAAAAATAGTAATAGGAACATTAACTTCTAGCAAGTACAGTTTTTAAAATATATGTGTATGGAAATAAATTTAAGAAAGTCTCATACAGACAGGAGAAGAAAGCTTTCTACTTTAAAAACATTGAGTGTGATATGTTCCTGCCTTGGATGACAGCATTTCATCTTGTTCATTCTTCTTAATTTGGGTTATCTATGTTCCTATTTTAATTTTTTTCACAATATGGAACTTTTTCAAATATTTTCATTATTTTCAAATAAAGCTCTGACAACTATCCTTGGCCTAATCCTGAGCATAAAATTTACTTTCTTAACAAATGTTTAAGATCAGGTTATTGTTTTAACTGGTTTGAAAAATGTTTCCTTAAATTAGAGTTCCTTTTCACCATCAGCAATAAATTATACTCCAGCAACTTCAAAATTGCACGTTGGAAGCAAGTAGGTATACTGCTATAAGATTTATTAATAAACTCTCCCATATATAGCATCATAAAATATTCTATTTGCCTTCTTCCTCTAGCTAGTTCCTAATTTGAATAATTTAAAAAGATGACACACATTCCAAAAGCCTGATGTGATATATTTTACTTGATTCTTTTACCTGCAATGTGTAAAGTACTCTACCATTGTTCATACTCCTGATCATTAAGATATATTAGTCACACATTAGCTGTCGTCACTTTAACAGGACTCAACACTGACAACTTCTCACAGCAGTTTGGGCTTTGCCTTCCATATTTTTTCATATCTAGTTTCATTACTTTACTTTAATGCTTTAATGGCTTGGGTTGCAAGGCAACCTAGAAGATAATCTAGTTCTAACCCCCGTGAAGGCTTAGGCAACTCTTAGACAAATTTTTAGCATTTCTTTTCTCCTTATCAATAAAGACCCATCATATATAACTCATATATATGAATATCACATTCCAAATTTTTATTCCTATAGCCACCTGTGTCATAGAGCAGGAAAATCTTCCTACACCTGGAAAAAATGAACACTGTCATAACCCACTGCCTCAGGGTTTTAGCCTCAGGGTAGGGTTGAGTTTGATTAGATTCATCCCTTGATTTTCACATATCTTTAAAAGGATAACCTTTATACGCTTACAGACGGATGTCATCCTAAAGTCCAGACTCAGATATTCTCAAATGGAAACTCCCTCTTTGATATTTGAGTTGTTTCAAAGGCCACACCAGGACTTTTGCTATTCAATCACATATCTCTGAGAGTGGTTCAGCAGAGTTTCTCAACCATCACAGTGCTGTCAAGAACCCCTCCAGTGGTAGCAGTTCCTTTATGTCCTTAAAGTGGCTGTAAAGCCAAGAACCCTCAAGTTTTCCCAGCACATTCACATGCTACACCCTTTAAATAACCCAAACAACTAAAATGTCCCCTAATCCTAGCCAACAGGGGAGGATGAATGCATGAGTGCATTTTTTGGGGGTCTGCAAAAAATAAAATCTATGCAGTTGACTTCAAGTTCTCACCAAAGCTGTCCCTCCCAGCAGAAATTTCTGCACATTTTGCTCTTGACTGTATTTTAACCATCTTCCCATTTGAAGTATTCTTTCTTTAAATCAGTCTCTGATCTTTTTTATGCCCACAAGATACAACTGAAAATTTCCAGCCTGAAGCTTTCAAAAACTTGCTGGTCTCAAGGAAACTTTGTTCAAAGGGAGTCAATACATTGGTTAAGTCCAGGTTTTTTCTTCAGTGTATTCTCCACTTCCACTGTGAAATCTGTGCCTGTAAATGTGACAATACCACTTTTTTCCTCCATGGTTTGCAGGGATAAATCACCTTAATTTAGATGAAATATGCAGTGACATCTTGTATATACTATGCAGTGCAGTTTGCTTGTTTAAGTGCTATCATCAAGGGCAGCACAGAAAAAATCCTGAATAACCTCTGCTCATGCACTGTGTAGTCTCAAAGTATACGCACAGTAAGTCTGATGTAGCAAAGAAATGTTGGATTTACTCTGCATAAGAAAGATACTGTGCCTATTCTGTTCATGTGTGAAAGGTGAAAATGCTGAAATTGCTTGTGAACTGTGAACTAGAAAGTCTCTGTTATGTGTAATAGTCTTATTGCTATGGCACTATTTGCTTAGAGCCACTTCTCATAACTTCTGATAATTTATCACACACAATTTACAGATGTATTCAAAATACAAGTTGAAATACAAGACGTGTTTTCAAAAGTACATACAATTCACAAAATAAAATGGGCATAAGCTTCAGATTGTTAGATCCAATGGGAACAGATTATTTTTGACAGCACATTAAAAATATGCCTTCAGATAGTTTCTTTATAAGGTGATTCTGTTTGGGTATTAAATCTAAGATCACATCAGTACATATTATGGAGTAAACAAATGCCTTCATCGAATTTTTTTCTCACTGTAAAAAGTTCAGAAACTGCAAATTTAGCCATTTGTGTCATGGAGCAGAAAAATATTCTACATTGTCTTTTTAAAAGTAATTCCGACTCCTTTTATAGAGCCGGCTTCATCCCAGTGCTATTTTGATACCTTTGCTAAAGAATTTGTATAAATTGTGTGTCTCAGAGATTTAAATACTTATTCCTCTTGCTTGGACTCACATTTTTGTCCAGCATTGAATAAAAAGAACAATAAGAGAGAAACTGGTGGAAAAAAAGACCAATCCAACAAACACCACCAAAAGCCCCTCAGAAATGCAATGCCATTTCATTAAGAGATTGTAAAGTTTATGTTACAAACAAAATTTACTATGTAAGACCAAGATTAAATCGGCTACCATCCTCCAAACCACTATTCCTCCATGTGGAGTACTCATCTAAATTAAAACTAACACAAATCCCAAACCAATATCCAAGTAGTTTGGTGCTTTGACATTTAATCAATGGAATCTAGTTGTACAATCACAAGGTGCACCAACATTTCAAAGCTGAATTTCCACAAATTATCCCTGCTTTAAACGAGACCCCTAAAGAGGTCTTCCAACCTCCACTTCTGTTCATTCATTCCTCAAACATCAACTCTTTTAGACTTTCACTTCTACCTGCAATTATTTATAATAGAACCAAAACTAGACAAAACTTGTAAACTTGGAATATTTGTTCAAAGTAGAGCTTCATACAGAAATTCATAGAAATCTTAAATTGTCACATGTCTATTTCTATGTACCTAACCTCTATAGTATTGTATTTGTCTAAACACATTTCTTCACATGCAACAATATCACATTTAAACATGATGTTTATTAAAAATAAATAAGACAGAAGTTAGCCGATGTAATTCAAAGTCAGAAACATAAATTATTTGGTAAGATCTATTCACTGTGGTTCAACCTTTGATGTTTTTTGTGAAGTGCTAAAATAGTCAGAATCAAAAAAGCTACAGCTTGAGATACTTCAAGTGAGCTGTGCAATATAATTGCACAGCTAATAGAAGCATAATCATCTCAGCAGGAATTAAATAAGGCAAATACAACTGCTGAGTTGTTTTTCAATATTATTAATTTCAAAGCATATCTTGCACATGCTGGCATATTTAGGGAAGCGAGGCAACTTCATATCACAAGAGTATACATTTTAAGAGCTTTCTTCTGATGATGCAGCATGTAACGAAAAAGCTTTGAAACAAACAACTCAAATATTTAATGTACATATAAAAATAAATCTAAACCCCATATATTTCATACTTCAACTTACTGCATTTAAAAGTGTTTCTTACAAACTGAACTACAGAAGAAATTAGTGGAATTAAGTCAGCAGCGACACAAACTCTACAATGATGTTTTTTTTTCTTTCTCAATATTTCATGTTAAAAAAAATATGGATAAATTTGTTAAACCTTTTTCAACACATAAAACCAGGAAAAGAGGAGGGGAAAAAAGCATTTTTATTCTACTTTAAAAGAAAGGGTTTTTTACTAAAATAAAATCAAATAAATAATAATAATTAATAATGATATCCTTATTCTGTGTAGAAAAGTATTGCAGTGCAGCTGTTGCATAAGAAACAACAAAAAGCAGAAGGGCAACAAAGAGCAGAAATGTAGCTTAGATACCACTTGTAACAAAGACTGAGAAAACAACCCAACCCACAGTGAACAAAAGGGATATGCTGCAATACGGAGTCACTGGCTTTATGTTATGAAATCTCTAGGTCGTCAGCTTAAAAGGTTGCATGGACCCACAGCCTTTTAAAATCTAACACCAGTAGTGATATTAACTCCAGAACTGAGCATCCAGCAGTCTGGGAATGGGTGGAAAAAGGGATATTTCTTTAAAAGTGTCTCCAGGGTCTCTGAAATCCCAGTTCTTGTGCAGCCTGTCCAGCCTTGAATCCATGTGTGGCACTAATGTAATGCCCAAATCTGCTTTATTTGACATCAGTCTGCCAACAGTCCATCATTCTTACTGAACAAGTTGCCAAAATATATACAATTATCTGATTAAGAAACTTACTTGATTACTGGAGCTTGTTTTACTTCTCATATTTAAACGAAAGAGAAGACCAAGCAGCCTGCCTGGCAAATCAAGCAGCATGTTTTCTGCTCATAAAATCTCCCGCAGCCTGGCGTTCTCACAGACATTCACCACCCATACTGCCAGAAATGCCTTTCTAGAAAGTACTCAGTCTCAACAAACTTCTGCCAGTTTCAAGATGAAGTTTTGATGAAGCCCTGCCTTGGCTGCTGGCAAACTGCACACAAACACAAATACTCCTCTTCTGGGGACTGCAGCTGCACCAGGACATCCCTTCCTCAGCATCTGCTACTTCCAGGTCACCTCAGTGTAAGGGGCACAAATGATACCACTGAAGGTTGGTGGGTTTCTTCTGGAATTGAAAGTCGTGGAATCTGTGATTTCTTGTCCTGGTGAAGTTCCTAGAGATTACTAAAGGTTTTTGAAAGTGAGAAGAGAAATCAATAAGCTCCAAAGCATGCCTGATTTCAAGGTAATTTAGAGTACTTTTCATTCTGGTCTGATTCAGCCTAATATCAAATTGACACTTTCCTTTGTGAATTGGAAATTCTGGGTTTTGGCCAAATCTTGAGGCTCAGCCATATGAAATGTACATCCTTTCAGGATTGGGATAGGATGGGAGCTGGTTGTGTTCTCCTCTTGCTCCCATTTACTCACCAGTGTATTCTGAGATATAAAAAAGCAGAAAAGATAACCAACCTTTTATTTAAAATCATAGTCTAAGACTCCTTATTGTCTGTTTAATCTTCAGAAACTTCCAAAATCATCCTTAAATGGAAAGTCTCTAAAATGCTTTTCCAGAGTTATATTACAAAATTCAGCTTCAAGGTGATGCCAAGAAATTACATTCTGTAGTTCATTATGTCTCCTTCATGATGAGAAGTGGAAAAAAGATACCTTAAGGTAGCTTTTAGATGTTTTAGAGCCATTTTTAGAGTTCTAATACCTGCTTTGACTCTAGACAAAGACAGTAAAACTGACACTCACTGAAATGAGTCTGATTTTTAATTCATTGGCTACTCTTTGCTTTTTTTCTGTCCACCAAGACTGCTGTAATCACAACAGTTTTCAGAGGACTAAGTCTTAGCTCAGCTCTACCTACCAAGGTGTGCTTGGAAAACATGAGTATAGCGATACTTTTAATAGAAGTGCTTTTATTTAAAATGGTCCACATATTTCCTTAAAATAAGGCATGCAAACAACAGATGGCAAAGCATATGGTGTATCATTTAAAAATATAACAAAAAAAAAAAAAACAAAACAAANCACTCACTGAAATGAGTCTGATTTTTAATTCATTGGCTACTCTTTGCTTTTTTTCTGTCCACCAAGACTGCTGTAATCACAACAGTTTTCAGAGGACTAAGTCTTAGCTCAGCTCTACCTACCAAGGTGTGCTTGGAAAACATGAGTATAGCGATACTTTTAATAGAAGTGCTTTTATTTAAAATGGTCCACATATTTCCTTAAAAAAAGGCATGCAAACAACAGATGGCAAAGGAATAGGTGTTTCATTTAAAATTTAAAAAAAAAAAAAAAAACAAAACAAACAACTTTCAAAGCTGCTCAAAAAGTAGGAGTGACCCAGGTAGCCTTGGGTCAACTGAGCAAACACAGCTCGACAGCAGCCTTGTCTCACAGACAGACAGGTGTAAGTGGTCTTCATTCGTGGATATAAAGTGAAACATAAGGAGTCAGAAACATAAAGGGTCAGGTCTTTCTGAACGCCATCAGAGCCACGGGGGCATATCAGTGTCCTGACACTTGGTACCAGCTGCAAAAACTGCCCAGGGCGCAAACATTGCCAGGATCCTCTAACTGGTGGCACAGAAAGTCTGCTCTTAGGCTGGTGCTGTGTTTTATTATTAATTAGATATACCTGCAACTCCACAATAGCTGCAATGGTGCTGTGTTATGCAGAGGAAGAGGAGGATAATGAAACCAGGAGTACTGGTTTCATTTGAACCAGCAAATAAATAACAAAATAGCCTTTCTTCCACTGTCTCATGTGACACAGCAGGAATAAACATGCTCTATGATAGATCTTTTAAAATGGTTTTTCAAGCCTTCTTAATTTCTTTTAATTTGCTTTTATTACATTCTTAGTGTAAGCATGTGCATACGCATGTGCATTCATGTAGTCAGTGAATGTTCTTTTAAAAGTAAAAAGGACTCTTTTTTATATTCAAGATTGAGTTTAGCTCAGTCTGGTGTTTTACGCTGTGGTGGCCAGTGAGCCCAAGGTACCAGGGATTGTAAGAATCCCCTGGAGAAAAGGTGCCCTAAGTGGAGAAATGCTCCCCAGGCTAAGGTGACAAAAAGTCCTCTCCCACAATGCCCTGTTCTTTTATGGAAATATATCCCAGTTTTGCTTCCCTGGTTGGCCTCCCAGCCCCCTTATACCTTATCTGTTCCTTCATTAGAAAATTCTCCCTTCCCTACGCTCCCATTGGACCTTGTTCCTCACCACTCCCCCAGATTTTCCCATTGGCTCCTGTACCTAAGTCCCGCCTATGCACCACCGCTGTCCCTGAGGCTTTCCCCACCTCCATATTTAACCCTGGACTCTCCATTGTTCGGTGTCTTTTGTCCCTGGTGCCCTTCACATGCGGGGCTGAAATAAATCTCTGCTGTGGAAATTCCACACAAGGACCCTTCCTGCCTCTTTGCCGTCGGCCTGTCGAGAAGCTATCCCGCGTGCGTGCGTGTGTCTGGGTGAGTGCAGTGGCTGCCGAGCGACTTTCTCCTGGAGTCGGTTCGGGAGGTCGTAGCACCCCAGCAGAACACCCCTGGGCTCCAACAACACCTAAGCAGTTTCTGGTTTGATAAGGCATTGTGTGTGCCCCTTTTACTTAGAGGGCGTGAGTTTACTCATTGAAAATATAAATACGCTACCAAATACACAAAATTTTTCCTTTTTGCCTCTCAACTTACCTTAATATAATTGTATCAGCTGTGGGAAACAATCAATTTATATAGACTAGAAATGACTTTTCACCTCTAAAAGACTGTTGTCTTTTAACTGGAAACCTAACTCAAGCTAACTTGTGCTCAGAACAAGGAAGTCAACACTTGCTCTATGTCACGTTTATGTTGAATACAAAGTCAGAAACTCAGGAATCTGAAGGTCATGGCCTTTAGCAAAAACATCTAATACTGAATGAATATCCTGCACTAGCAGATAGCTGAGGTCTCAGCATAGAAAACAGGTTTCAAAAGAAGGAACCTTTATGGCTGAGAAACAAGTAGACAAAAGCAGGTTCTGGTTGCTGTTTAGGATAAATGTAAAAATATTTCTCACTGTGGAATTTCCCTTTGCACTTTATAAAAAATAATGAAAAAAGTCAGCTAAAGAGAATTTAGTGCTGTCTTTTCAGATTATTCTGTCCTTGGTAGTTCAATATTGGTGGTGTCTCTAAAAGAACACTAAAATTGTTATTTCATAATTCTGCAACTCTTTAACTTCAGTTCAGACATTATTTATATCTTATGGAAATCAGATGTTTTTGTAAAAGCAGGTAACTTTTTCTAGCATGAGAGGCATCACATCAGTAGCAAATGGACAAGACTTTTTGCATATCTAGAACTACAGAAGGGATGGAATAAACCCACCAAAGTAAAGCCTGTGAGAAAGAAATATTAAACACATACCTACTTAATGGAGGAGATAACAGTTCCAGATAATAAGATTGTAAATATAGAAGGTAGTTAAAAATCAGACATATCTTTCTCTTTTGTGTCATTTTGTGAGCCATTTGAGCCACTCTATGTGGTATCAAAAGAGATGGTCTTGCTACCCCTTTTAAATTTAAAAATGTAACTAGAGCAATTAGGATGCTCTAGTTAATTAAATATTCTTTGCTATGTCTTCAGATAATTTAGCTTCTTGGCAGAGTGGATATAAGAACAGCCAAGAAATAGAAGCCTTGCTAGTCCAAAAGAAAGGAAAAGAAATATGTTACTGACAGCAAAATTAGAGAGAATGTATTTAAAATATATTTCTTCAGAACAAAGGTAAAGTGTACATTTCCCAAATATTAAAAGTAATATCATTATTTACATGGTATAAAAAAAAAACAAATAAAAACCCCAATATCATAAAAACCAAATTAGCTCATCCTTATGTAAAGAATATCTTCAAATATGCCAAGGGTTAGTGTTTTAAATGGTAAATAGACTAGACTATTAAATGGAAAAATCTTCTCTTTTTTCCTCTTTAAACTCAAAATTGTTACTAATTGCCAAAAGTGATTTTCCTTTGTCTCCAACAAATCAGAAAACTGTATTAAATAATTTAAAATCAGATAGGTAGGGTACTACTTACACTAAAATCTTACTCTGCTTTTTCACAGCTATATTACCACTGCATTTTATTCAGATATATGCTGCCTCTGAAATGCTAGAGTTGCCATTTTATGGCTTTGCACATAAATTCCTTTTAGTTAAATATTTTTCTTCAGAGATCCTGGAGCCAGCACACATGTATGACATTCCCTTAACATTACAAAGTCCAGAAAATGCATAATTTTAAGGAAAAAAAAATTGAAATGGAAATATAATAGTGAAAAAATATAGTGTTAGTCCCTTTCTGAAAGAGCACTGTTGCTATGGCAATTCTCAAATCTAATATTTTCATGAGAAAGTGCTCTTCATTGAAAGAGCCTGAATTTATATCCACCTTCATATTTATATGCTCAATTACACTTCAGAAACAGCATATGAACGGTTTAGTTCTGCTTCCATAACTTTTAGTCAATTCTCTAAGTAGATGTTTCTTAATATTTGGTTCCATATCCTAAGACTATTGAGTATCAAAATCAAGTTGCATTTTTACTTCTCCTGGAAACCAGTTGATACTGCCTTGACAGCTTTTAGACATTCTATCAACTCTTCTACATGGGAATAAATATAAATGAAGCTAATAGAGTTGTCCTGTCAAAATGGAAACACTACTACATTGAAGTTATTTTTATAGGAAAATGTGCATATTAACTCACAACACAAAGAATGTACATGTTAAAATCTTTCTTCTGGTGACCTTACAGTTTAATAAACCAGAGGAAATATCTCATCATAAAGGTATTCTAAAAGTAGGTTAATTGTTATTAATTTGTTGATAATTGACTGCAAGACATTAACCCGAGCACTTTGCTTCACTCTAATGTATTTATAATAAACAGTTCAATAGGAATCTCTCTGTGAAACAGCATTAATTAATATTTGCTTTTTGTAGAGTTACAGGTTTCCAATAGCCTCTGTGACACTTATTCTTTGGAGGAAATGTCAAATATTTCTTGTGTCAGTGGTACCCATTATAATAGCATTACAAAATACCATATGCTTCTACTGTGGGTATATTCTGTAATTCCAGTGCCACCAGCAAGGAGTGATATCACACCAAAAGGCCTTAATGCTGAACATGTCATGTTGAGAAAGGGCACTCAACACTTGTGACTCTCTGTGGAGAGGCAGAAAGGGCTTGGTGTGTTTAATACCCAAACCACCTTGCATCATTTTGTCATGTGCTGAAGACATGCAGTGCCCCTTTGGGAAGGGAAACGAAAATGCCTCAACATTTTCTTTCCTTTACTGCAAAGCAAGCAAGCAAGCAATTCAAAGAAGTGATCAGACGTATGAAAAACTGTGACTTACAAGACCAATTTTATAGCACCAGTTTCAAATCTGACAGTGTAAAAGCAGGCTCTCATGAAGAGCCTAAGCTAAGAAAACTCCCATAAATAAATGACAGACTGTAGAGCCCAAAACCCATGTTCCAACAGCTCTGAGCAGGATCACGGTCTTCAGGAAGTTTCCATACATTTAGTTGAAAGTGAAAAAATACTACTTCTCACTGTTAAATTTCATGACTTTTTTTTCTCTTAGGTCTAATAAAATTACCCTTAACAGTCACATTTCCCCACAGGTTTATAAAGCAGAAGTTTCAGAATGCAGTGTGATAGGTCTAGACCCACATGACTGTATACATATAAAGGATTGCTAAAATACACTTTGAAAAGCCCTGCTTAGTCCTGCCTCTGCTTTGGAATTCAGAAGTCAGCAAAAGAAGCATAGAGGGATATACTGCTTGCAGCTACCAACCTCAAGAAATATACTGGAAATCCAGAATAAAAAAAGTAGGCAGAGTTTCTTTGCACTTTCAAATATATAATTTTGAATTGTTTAGTTATTTACTGTATTATGGTGCAATTAAAAACTGGCATTTATATTCTAGACCGAGGATGGCCTGGTGATGTTTTTATGATGCAAGAATAATTGTGCCCCTGTCGAAGACAACTCAGACATTGGTATAGAGATATCACACATCAATAAAACCAAAAGTTCACGTTCATCTTAGTTCTACTTATGTGCAGTATTTTGGTACGCAAAAGTGACTACTGAAATAGGACTAAAATGGTAGCTGCTCTGTCATTGCTCTGCTAAAGACACGTTAATGACTTTACGTAAAAATTCACACATTACTTCTACAGTACACGTATAAACAAATTCTAAGTTCAGAAAAGCACAACTGATGTGTGCTGGCTTTCATGTCTTTTTTTTTTAAGATAGGTTCAGCATAAAAGACATTGCCTTTCCAGTTCTTACACAAAGATTAAGTGCTAGGGACAGATGGGGAGAATTTATTTAGTTATTTATTTGCATCCCCAACCACCCTCCTCCTTTCACCAGCTTTTATCTGACTTGAGTTAACTTTTATTTATTCCATCTTCATTCATCTGCTTTACTCCTCCCTAGTTCTCTGTAGCTTTTGGAAGAACACATAAATAATAAGATATTAAACACCACTCTTGGTCTGTTGTGACTTCTTCCTTTCATTTAAGCATATTCAGGGATTTTCAAGAAGACTCCTGCTCTGTGAATAAGACTTCTGAGTATATGAATACTGAATTATTGAAATCTTGGAAGTACACTTTCACCCTGATTGGGGGAGTGAGTTATGACTCAGAACTATGCCATCTTTTATTTTGATATGATCACAAAATCATAAAACAGAATATTAATATACTGTATACATGCAATAAAATGAAATTTCACTATAACATGCACAAGAAAAAGTAATGTTTCCTAAAACCAAATCACCATAATGAAAATTATTCAACATGTATTAAAATTTCTTTGAAATTAATTTGTATCTCTGAAAAGCTTTAATTTTGAAAATATTTCTTCCTATCAAAGGAAGAAAACCAGCTGTAAAAGTAGTCCTAAGTCATATATTTGGGGACTGAATGCAACCTGATTTAGTCTGAACAAGCCAAAATCTGAATCTTGATATTCATCTAACCCTAGTTCTAACGCTAATGAGCTTTACATGCTTTCAGAATCAATTTTCTTAGGTAAAGATAATTCTCTGTTGTCTAATTTTAATTCACGTTCTAGCAGTTAATCTTCTGATGTTTTATGTGATTAACTTAAACCATAAGACACTAACATGTTCATTGTACTTTTCAAAAAATTAATCCTGAGATAACTAGGAGAGTCTAGCAAGAAAGCCTCAGGAGTCATTTTGAACAGCTCACACAGACCTCATGCAGCCATCCCATGCACATGTGATCTTCATTATAAAAGATTTCCTCACTGCTTAAAAAAGAAGTTACGATATCACTACTTTGCTGCCTCTTTACCCTCTTATAATAACAAATTTCCTGCCGTATTAATGACAAATACATCATAATTATCTCTCTTCACCTTCAGCTGGAACAGCACAGAACAGCCCTTAATCTAATTGCATCTCTAAATTCATAGGAAAACAGTCAATCATGGTAAAGTCTTGTTTGACTACAAAACCAGTAATGATTCAAACAATATCACTGCCTCTGTAATTCACAGATTCTGGAAAGCGAATATGTGATATGAAATACTGAAATACTTCCTGGACAGCAGGAGGAGTTTGTAACTTCTGATTTCCTTAGTTCTGTCAACTTTGCCAGCCCATTAACATTAAAATAACTGCTGACACCTGGTTCAAGTCTGGGCAACACTTCTGTGGAAAGCTTCACTTCATCTCAGTAATGTCAGAAGACTGCTTTAGAAGTTATAGAACATCAATTTGTTCTGTTTCCCCTCCACACCTGGTAGCCCAAGTGTATTCTTTAAAATGGTAATACAATTAATCAGTATGATGGTTTGGGAGTGTAATGTAAAAGGAATTAAAAAAATCCAATTTCAGAACTGCCAAATTCATTTAGTACAAGCAATGGTTTAACTTAAGCCCAGGGAACCCCAGTCCTGGTTTCTTCAAAAATACTGAAGCACATACAAAACAAAACTATGGCTTCTTTACAGAGCATTAAGTGCTAAGCATTTCATACAACAGAATTTTCC
>VYZQ01044292.1:10651-24973 GCA_013400655.1 Mystacornis crossleyi
TCTGTGACAGTGCACCCTTTCAGAGATGAGATTGCCTTCATCTTTCACTTTTATTTTTTTCGGTTCCAGAGTAGATAGCGATTCACATTTTTACACTTTCACTCTTTTTAGTGCAATGCACTTGTTTAAAGAGCAGCAAAGAAAGCCCATGTCAATATGTTAAGATATAGCCAAGATCTGCAGATAAAGTGTTTTTGCTGTTCTGTCTCAGATACCTCTTTTGAAATTTTTTGTAATGATTGACATAACAGTAGTTTGGGTGTTTTTCAAACAAAATGGTCAGCACAACAGAGAAAACTATACATCAAGTTTGTGTTTTATAAAGGAAATTCTAAAAGGACCAAACTGTGTTAAATGTGGATAGAATTAACTCTATATTATATATAAAAGAAAAAGGAAGGAGTTAAG
The DNA here is from genome assembly GCA_013400655.1 of Mystacornis crossleyi. Classification (NCBI taxonomy): domain Eukaryota; kingdom Metazoa; phylum Chordata; class Aves; order Passeriformes; family Timaliidae; genus Mystacornis; species Mystacornis crossleyi. The sequence continues at coordinate 11,060 of VYZQ01044292.1, forward strand.
AATTGTCTCCACAAAATTAAGGATTTTTCAAAAGGAAATGTTATTATTACCACTGTTCTACATTATGACCACATAACCAGAAAGCACAAATTCTCTCTGAGACAATACATGCCATAAGGGGACAACATATTAATTACAGCTGGAGTTCCTATTAGATGCTCATTTAACATGTTAAAACCATGCTAAAAACATGCTTTTCAATGTTGTGCATCCATATTAGGCTATCTAATTCTGACGCCCCCTGACCATTCTCTCCAGGGCAAGATAATGGATCAGATACTCTGCTATTTCAACTCAGCCCATTAGGACTGACTTTCATGAAGTTAAGGTGATACACACCATCAGCACCTGACCTGCATATTTGCTGATTTCAAATCTTAAAGTGCAGTTTGTCTGTGTGCTTTCGGTTGGATAACAAGAACAAAAAAAACAAAAACAAAAACAAAACAAAACAAAAAAATTAGTGGTATGGTAGGATGGTATTTTGGGGCTTGAAACTGGGGGCAGGAAGGTGTCATATATGAGGAACAAACAATTATTTCATTGCTTGGAAATAATTGAAAGCTTTTTTGTTGGTTTTTTTTTTTTTTAACCTTTGGAATGGAAAGTAGGCGAGCAGAATGGTACTACAGAAATATCCATCTTCTAAAGTATTAACCAAAATGTTCAAAATATATGCTTTCTTCTTACAGAGGAAAGTTGAAAAAACATCTCATCAATATATTCTATTATTAAAATTGGGCAATATAGCTACCGAAAACAATACAATAAAACTGAAATATCTGGGCACTGTTAGCTCATAAGACTAGATAAGAACTTGCTTTTCATCTCACCATCAATAGCAGTTTACCGCATTTTAAAATGCTGGGACATCAAGCAAAATGAAAAAACACTGAAGCAAAACAGATGAATAGTTGTCACTACTAGAAACAGTTACCATGGGAAAAAGAGCACTTAACATATATTAATTTTATCATTTTCAATAATGCAAAGTCAATGGTTAACTACAAAGCTTGAGCTAAAGCTCCTGTAAATGTCTGATTAAAAATCATTCATTGTCAGCTTTACTGATAATTTGTTAGTAAATTACATCCTTCTACATATTTTTGAAATTCTTTCATAGTTAGATGAACTGGACAAAATGAGAATTTACATTTCAAGCCCAAATATTCCAGAGAATAATTTCTACCAGATGGCTGAAAGCTGGAGCTATTCTTATTTTACTGCTGGCTTTGGATCAAGATTAACCATTCAGTTTTGAAAACTTGTTTCTGTTTCTCTGTACTTGGAACTAAAATAATATTTACACTCACAGTGAACATTTCACAGTTGCTTCTCAGTCTAAACCATCTCTGATTATCAAAACCATTCATAATTGTGACTCAGACATCAAGCTGCAACTATAAACACGTTAGTCCCAAATTAAAGGTTCATTACTCACATAATAGAAGACAAGTTGAAGCATTTCATAATGACACAGAATTTCCCTTTTGTCTATTTTTGATCTTCAGTCTATTTTGGCCTGAGGTCAGCTGGCAAACAGATACCAAAGATTGATTTCTGTGTATGTGTGCTAATGATTCCCCTTTCCATCCTTTGGCTCCAAATTGTCCTAAATTGACATTGACTATGATGATATTCAGAAAAAAGAATTCATAGAATTGTCCCTGTGCTGGTTATAAATAAAATTTAAGGTTCAAAAGAAAAGAGTTCTTAACACTCCAAGGGATTACTGAAATTGATCCTAATACTATTTAAATATGCATAGTTTAACTGGGTTCAACACCTTTCATTCACTGCATTCCCTTTCTGTAAGCATAGAGAAACTTACTGTTCTAGCAAACCCAGATTTTTCTATAAATACTGAATTCTATTTCCCTTGCAAAACCAAACACATTTCCCTCTGAAAGACACCAGCCTAGGAAATTTGAACCCGAAAAGGCTGGCCCCTTTCTGTCTTAGGGTCAGGCAGTATCACACAGTCAGAATGTTTATTCATGCAAGAGATGCTTAAATGATTCCTTAACTTCTGAAAGCGCTTTTCTTCTTGCAATGTTAACTCAAGAATCACCACTACAGAAATGACAGGTCTCTAGCAATTTGCATGACAGAAGATCTGTAAGGGAGTGCATATACAGAGTTGGCCAGAATAAAGTTTACTCTTTCCAGCAGTTATGAAGAGTTTACTCTACAGAACTGCAGAATAATACCAACAGAAGCATGTGGTCCATGCCCAGATACCATAAATCTACATGAACCAAATTACAATCCCAGTGTGAAGCCTTCCCTCAAGCAAAGAACTGCTGTGCTTCACCACAAGTAGTACAGGTGCCTGGCTGCTGATGGCCAGAGAGCTGTGCCTCTTTTCAATATTTCTTTTGCAGCATTTGAAATTTAAAAAAAAAAAAAAAGGACTACCTGACCGTCTGGATGAATCAGCAGCAGAACATGTGTGTTCCTCTTACACCAGCAGGCAATTTGTCCATGTTACACAAACCTGGTCTAGGCTTGGAGACTTCTGAGACATAGGAAGGCAGATTTGATAGGAAATTACCCATCTGAACATAAAGCTTCCCAAACAGCCAACTCCTGCAATTTTTTCCAGAAGCCAATTCTCCTATACTGTAAGTGAAATAGCAAACAAATTGAACAGAATACTTAAACAGTTGTGATTTAAATCCTGGGTTCCCCTTTAGACTTAATCAGCTATCTTTTCTCATTTTATATTGAAGGGCACAATCTTCAGTCTCCCTATATGTATCATAACATATTTAGGCATTCTAATTTCCAGATTCAATCAGCTTAGGCATATTTACATATTTATTAGGAGAAAGGTTAATACAAATCATTCTGTTTGGATTCTATTGCAAGCTTTTGGGGTAGGAGCAATATTAGTCAAGTGCAGCCATTGAAAAATCACTAATAACCTCCTGAAGCCTTGGTTTTTACTGTTCCAGTTTCATATGCTGAAATAATTACAATGATAAAATGAAATGGAACTTTATAAATGGGCTTATTATTCTGATTTACAAATGAATAGAAAACCTTTGAATTCACTGTTATATAGATGGTAACAATAAAGGATTTTTACTATCATTATTCAAAATCTGAGGAACTTCATTCATTTCTTGAATATAAACTCTGCTCATCCATTTTCATGGACCTGTCAAGAAAACAGATTTATGCAACTGTCACTCAAATTAAATGAAATTAATATATTACTGTCTACAAGAAAAGCGAGTGTTTACCTAGGAAGCTTTTCCTTTTGTAAAGAGACAATATGAGACCTGCATGACATTCAAAATATTATTGGAATGATATGAGAAGGAATAAAGTATAAAACTATTAATATACTTTGAGGTATACAAGAGAAATATTACCCTAATAATCAAGTGAAATATTACCCTAATATGCAAGTTCAGTCTTGGGATGAGTGCTGGATATAGATACTATATATTTAGAACTGGCTGAATATACTGAAAAACATTCACAAATTTCCAAAGCAAGATGTGTTCTATACAAAGTACAGCCCCACATGTGCAGGCTGTGTAAGTCACATCTTTGAAATGCACTCATTTAAATACACTGTCAGCAGCAACAGCAAGATCAAAGAACTGGGTGGGTTGGATGTGGGCTGGTTAGTGAAGGATGATATGGCAACGACTGACACGGTTCAACAACTTCATTGTCTTATTCTTCACAGACCACAACAGCAAGATTTGGGAAGTGTGCCAGCCCAAACTGGAGAGTAACAAGCTAGAAACTACTTAAAGAAACTGGACCTATGAAAATCCATAGAAGCAGAGATTATTTAGGGGTAGGTGCTGAACACAGGCTGCTATGCCTTCGAGGCCACCGTCTATGATTAAAAAGACTGAAAGAGAATAGCAGGAGAAGTGGTAACAGCTGGGCAGATCCAGGGACCCAGAGGTCTGGCCAGCCCCAGCACAGTTACAGCCAAGGTCATGAAGCACATCTGAGAAGTTACTCACAACAACAGGAAGGGTAATAAGGCAGTATCCTGAATGTTCAAAATAGATTTACCAAGGGAAGATCATTCCAGTACACGAGGAGAAAACAGTGCAATATAACTGGATTTCAAGAAGACTTATGTTCACTCCAAGACTTTTTACTTTGACTCCTGCAGTATCCAGATGAGAACTGGACAGACTTCTAGATGGTTTGAAAACTTTCTGGACTGTTGGGCTCAAAGTCTGGCCAACAGTAGCTCAAGGTGTAGCTGGTGTTCACTACAAAGCACAGTACCCCAGGGACTGATGCTGGGGCTCATACAGGTCATACTGCACTGTATTTGCCATTACATTACACGAAGAAGACTGTTTGACACACTGAATCGCAGTTTCAACTCACAGGCACCTTTAGAAACTTGAGGATCATTCAGTGTGTTGCCTATCCTTTCTAATTTAAATAAATGTACTCAGGTGAGTAAAAAAATTCTGTACCTGAAAGTTTTTGTTTTGTTTTGTTTTTTCTTTCTTTTCTAAAAGGAATTTAATACAGACAAAATACTGTTTGTGTTCATGCATGGAGAATAGCTGTGCTAGTGTTTACATTATTATCGGATACTACAGAAATGACAAAATTAGATTCCCTACCTCAAACCAGCAACTCAGAATGTAGTAAGTTCTATTAAAGTTTTCAGCCAATAAAACCTGTTTCCCAGAGCTGCCCCTGATTTATGTGTGCTTTGAAGTCAACTAAAAGGACATGTTTCTAGTGAGTGAATTGTTTTATTAGAAAAACTGAGTCTTTCCCATTCCAAAGAGGCAGCTAAAATCAAATTTGCAGTTGAAATAACCTTCACCTGTGGTTGTTAACCACATTTGAGTTCCACATCGGAAAGGAAGAAAATGATCATACGTCTGTAAACTGTGGTGGCATCCTTTTGCAATCACAGATGAACAGTCACACAACGAAAGACAGAAACCAACCCAGACCAACTGGAGAAGGAAATAACGTGTTCCCCAGTAAGCACAATGTCCTGGTTTGGACAGGTGTCTATTAAGGAAGGCAGGAGTCCCCCTCCCACCCCGGAATGGAAAAATGTAACCCCCTTCCTCCCGAACTATTATAATTTTGAAAATGAGGGGCTTTCAGGCAAATATATGAGAAATAGGAATAACAGGTCTTTACTTATATATATATATATGTACAACAAGGCAAAGCAAAAAAAACCCCAACAATAACTAAGGCAGTAATAAGCAATAGGAATCAGACCCCAGTGACAGCCGCCNCACACACACAAAAAGAAAACCTCCTAAAAACCCCAACACACAACTAGGTATTTTGTGTATTCTACATAGTAGGCACCCCCAAAATTTGCAAAAAGTGACAAGAAACACCTCAGAAACTGAAGAAGTCTGCTGCGATCACTAAACTCCTCAGTCCAGTCCTGTATATGCCACTTTTATACTGTCAGAATGGAACTGAGGTTCCCAAGCAAGCAGTGTCAGTGTAGCACAGAAATCCATGTTTTCAAGGAGTAGCTATGTTGGTTCCATGGACCAAATTCCAGTTAGGAGTAGGAGACAAATCAACTGCACTCCCAAATAGCCCAGTTCAGCTCAGCTTCACCCAAAGGAATCTAATATGCACCCAGCGATTTCCAGCTAGAAGGCAACCATGGCAAATGGAGATCAATGAGTAACTCCATGCAGAAAACACATTCCTGTCCCAAATTAAAACTCTAATGCAAATGTGCCTTGGACATCCTGTAGTACAAGGCCTGGCTTACAGGTATTCCTCTTAAGAAACAGAGGTCTCCCAAGCTACCGTCCTCAAAATTACAAGGTTAGGAAATGTTTACAAGAAGACATAGGTTACATCAAAATTGCTTATAAATTTCTCAGAAAAGCTAAATTTATCCTATTTAGGTATCTTATTTAGCCCATTTCACAGTCTTTGCTTGGGCTTCTCACTGCAGATGTGGGCGTTTTTCAGAAAAATAAAAAATCAGTGCCAACAAAAACTAGGGCTTTTAAGAAAAAAAACAAACCTTGCACAAACCAAAAACCAAACCCACATTTTCTTTTACTTTGTCTAAGAAATACAAGGACCAGATCATTAACTCAAAGTTCAATCACAATTAATTCTCATCACAGAATTACTGCCTCCTATGTCCCTTTTCCTCCTATGTCCATCCAGAAGAATATACAACATGCCTGTAACCAAAACCCACACCACTCCCAAAGTCAAACCAAAAGACCTAATACCTGAAAGATCCCTTCAATCTAGGCAAATTTCCTAGCTATCAGAAAATGCAAATTTCAGATTTTCAAAAAATCTACACTTCTACAGTGTCATTTGCATTCAGAGTGATTGCAAAGAGTGTTGAAGTTTATTATTAATGAGGAGGTTTTTTTTTACTCAGTGATTTATCACCCTCACATCTAAGAAGGAGGAGGTCAAGCTGCAGAAAGGAAACAATTCATTCAAGGTGGCATTTCTCCTTCCATTGTCAGCTGCTGAAAAAAAATTAGTAATTTCTTCTTACTTAATGACTAGGTAAAATGGCAGTATGATCCTGTTTATTCAGGTTCACAATAAAACGTGCTGCCTAAAACATATTCTTCAGAGAATACAACTTTCTGACTGATCCTACTTCCTGAGTCAAATCTCCAAGACATACCAGTAAATAATGCTTCATGTCTTTTGTTTTATAATTTGTACAGAATTATGGAATTTCATGATTCATATTACTGCTAGAGATGTTTTACTGCTAGATTACTGCTAGTCACATGTTCTGTGACTTGAAACACTAGAATAGCTGTATTTATTTACTAGTTCTGGTCTGATAATTGCTGTGAAAGCTGACCGATATTTTTATGGTGCTGATGGATACAACAGTCAGTAATCAATCATAATGCTAACTGTATAAAGCAACTGAATGATTAAATTTTATAGCATTAAAATATAATGCTGAATTGACAAGTAGTACATTGCCTGCTTTTCTAATGAAGTGGAAATAATTAATCCTTCAAAGCATAGCACATGTGTTATCCTATTCCTCTTCAAAACATTTTTCATAAATCTCGCAAGTTTTTCACTCAATACCAGTCAAATTTGCAAAATTCTCCCTGACAAGTTTTTTGTTCTCTGCAAATGGTGGCCAGCAAAGGGGAAGCTCCTCACAGTAATAAAATTGTAATTTGCTCCATTTTTTTCCAGCCACAGATCTTATTTTCCTGTTAGGATTATGCGGCATTCCCACAGAAGGTGGATGACAAAGTGAAATACAAGATACTGAAAAGTCTCATCTTCTAGAAGCAAGCAAGGAGAAGGGTTTATGTCACTCCACTCCCTTGCCAGCAACATCATCCAGAGCACGTACTGGTATCCCTCCCAACTCTAGTTCTGTTTTCCACTCTGTTGTGCTTTGTTGGAGTCAGTTGCAGTAACAGAAGATCATTCTGGGCTGTTACACAGCACTACCCACATGACTCTTATTTCTGACAAATAGGATTTGCTCATTTTTATGTGTACATTCAAAATATCAAACCACTTTAATTATTTTGTTTTGAAATGTCTCAGAATTATGTCTTTGATTTCTGTTATTTCATCAACTACCATTAGTTTCATCAGAGTTATTTCATCAACTACCATTAGAAATATAAATCAAATTGTGTCATGCAAGTAAAGCTTATTTAGGACTTCTTTCTGCCAGAGTTATTGTACAGAGTCAAGAGAACAAGGATAACAAGCACAATACCAAACAAAACCTACTGTAAGGACTGAAAAAAAAAATAAAAGGCTATCTTAGGTTTAAAAAAGGAGATAATTATTGAAAAAGACACTTCACAGAGGAAAAGGTTTGCTTCATGGGGAAAATTAAAAAAGGTGTCCATGGGAAATAGCACAAATAATTAATTTCATTTGCTCTCAGAAAACTTAGCTTAGACATTAGGAAGTGAAAACATTATGAAATTAAAAAGCAATGTAAAAGAAAGATCGTTGACATATTATCTGATTGCCCATGAATATCATGAAATCTCTACTAACATAGGTTTAAGACAAAGTAGTATTTCCAAGGCTGAACTAAATGTTTCTTCTAATTCAATTTTTTACAGCGCTTTGACTTTGCTTCCTAGAACTGCATGTTCAGAGATTAAAAAAGAATACATTCCAAATGTCAGAACTGCCATCAAAATATATTTTTAATGAGCTGGAAATTAAAATACTGAGCTTTGTGAAGCAAAAAAGTCACACCAGCTGAGCTTTCACTGTAGTCTGATAAGACAGCTCCCGTTAAGAAGTATTGTAGAGAAGGGATTGACAATAATAGGGATTCCTATCTGTTCAGCACAATACAAGAGTGGTGGCTGATACAAGCCAAACTTCAGACAACCAGGATAAAAGATGTGTTGTCACAGTACAGAAGGATATTGAAGATACAACAAAGTGGAAGGCAGAATTGACACCTGCACACATCTCGTTAGAAAGAAAAATTTGATTGAATACTTTACTAAATGTAACAGATCTTTCAAACCACAAAGCTTGCAATTTAATTAGTCCTATCTCAAACAAACAAATGAGGAAGATTTATAACCATACAGAAGCATTATAACACTGACAGCTGATGGCTTACAAGGAAAACCAAATGCACTGGGGTTAGGAAACCCAAATGTATTAAGTGTTGCCATGTGTGGCCATGTATGTATATACGTGCTATACATAAGGTGTCTAACGTATTAGGTATTTTTCATATTACAAATTTTATACAGTATTAGAATAGTATGTTTTCTATAAAATATATTTATTGTATTGGTAATACATAAAATAGTAATATGTTATATAGTACGTTATATTGATGATATATAACTCATTCTTAATACGTTATTTCTATGCATACATATATATGCACACACATATTTTTGTAATGTCCATCAGAAAGATCTCAGATCCAGAAGAAAAAACTTCACTAGATACATGAAACTCACTTAGATCAGCTACAGCTTGTACTGAGAATGAATCCTTTGTTTTCAACTCACAAGACTACAGTAGGTAAAGCAGGTAAGGCAGGGACTTGAGCATAGATTTGCCATATCTCCAATGCACTCTACACATCTGAGATGACATCAATACTTCAAATATTCATACTCCTTATTTGTAGTTATTATGTCTGCTTTGAATGGTGAAGTAACTTTTTTACTTTATTAACATATTGCTAGGACTCTGATCTAAAAGTAGCCCTGCTGTGTTACCTATAAATGGGGAATGTGCTTACTTTCTTTTAGTTTGCAGTTGGGGAGATTTATGTCATTTCTTGTATGAAAATTTGAGCACCTGATAAAATAGCATTTGGGCTTTTTGAAGATGATAAGAGACCAGTAAATTTGGAAGCAAGCTGGTTACAGCAAATTAGAAGTAAAATCTAACACCAAAACCTTAACCTCTGTATTCGAGTACAAATGCAACTTGCAGTTATACTCTTTATATATAAATGCACACACACACATATGTAAAGCTACATAGCACTCATCTACAGAGGATACATAAACTATGTTTGTCTTCTTTAAAACCAGTTTAAAATAAGCCGTTAATAGACTATGGACTGAAGACAGACTTTGTGGTTGAGAAAAACAATGTTTTTCTATTCATGTTTTCTCTATAGTAAACAGATTTTTGAGCACTCTTACACTACTTTGAGAAAGCATCTTTCTAAATTGCAAAATAAGATAGTTACTTTGTTGTTCTCTGAATTTCAACACTGAAAAAAATTAACCGAAATTCCTTGAAAACAGGGGAAAAAATAACATCTAAATTTAGTGTATTTATTTTTTTCCAAGGCAATCCTTCTGAGCTGCACAAAATCCCTTTCAACAAGCATTCAGGTTTTCATTGAAAAGCGTCAGAAACTGAAGCACAAATCAACAAACAGAAAATACTCTTCTGAGAATTTTTCTACTGACATATCTTTTGCAAGAAACACAGATATGCAGTATGTAGCAAAATAGGAGATGCAGGCATTAAGGAAGGTTATCACCGAAGAGATGCTCCAGAGACTTAATCATCTTTGTGACCAGAACGGGACACAGCACTCCAGGTGAGACCTCACTGGTGCTGAGTAAAGGGGAAGGATCCTGCTCTTCACCATGCTGAGAGCACTGAGAGCACTCTTCCTGACGCATCTGAGGGCACGCTTGACCTCCTTTGGCACAGGGGCACACTGCTGGCTTGTGTTCAGCTTGGTGCCACCAGGACCCCCGGCTCCTTTTCTGATGAGCTGCTTTGCAGCTGGGCAGCTTCAGCACCTACTGGTGCCTGGGGTTGTTCCTCCCCAGACGCANGGATCCTGCTCTTCAGCATGCTGAGAGCACTCTTCCTGATGCATCTGAGGGCACTCTTGACCTCCTTTGGCACAGGGGCACAGTGCTGGCTTGTGTTCAGCTTGGTGCCACCAGGACCCCCGGCTCCTTTTCTGATGAGCTGCTTTGCAGCTGGGCAGCTTCAGCACCTACTGGTGCCTGGGGTTTTTCCTCCCCAGACGCAGGAGTTAGCATTTGTCCTTGCTGAACTCCGGGAGGTTCCAGACAGCACATTTCTCCAGCCTGTCAAGGTCCTCTGGATGACAGTGTGACCCCTTTGGCATACCAGTCACTCTTCCACATTAGGTGTAATCAAAAAACTTGGTGAGAGTGATTCTGATCATTAATGAGCAAGACTGGACCCAGTGTTATCCCTGTGGTACACTGCTAGTTAGTGGCCTCCAATTACAGGCCACAAATTGTAATCAGGATAGTAGTTTCAGGATCCTCCTTTGCATAATCTTTGCAGTTCCACCACAGAATGCTACAGATGTCATGATGTGCCAACAGTGCTGTTCCTGTATTACATGACAACACAAAGAAAATTAATTTATCCATACTACAGTAGAATAAGGCACATGTTTTGGGTATAAGTTCTATCCAAGAGTCACCTAATCTGACTCAGTCTCTCCATGAAGAGAGCTCAAAAGCATTTGCCTCATGGTATCCACATCAAAAATTCAAACACACTGGGATCAAGAATTCATCCCTTTTTCTGTACCTATCAGAACAAAGCAACTCTAGCAGTCTGAGGGGTCAATAGACTGAATAGTAAATTTTTCATTAGATTTTTTTAACCCTCCTCATTCTCTCTTTGCTCTTCTTTTTGTATCTCCAAATTCCTGTTTTCCTTTATATCTAGCATTTACCTTTCAGCAATCAAATCCTTTCTTTTGTTCCACTTCTGATTCTCTCATATTTCCCCTGTCTCCTAGGTCTGCATATATGAAACATCTTACTGACTTCATGTTACATTCAAATATTTGGAAATCTGATTTGGGTCATCCTGTGACTAAAAGTCTGTAGAATAAGATTTTTGAAGCCCAAACCATTGCATTAAATAACACATTCAGTATTAAGAAGTATTTTATATGTTACTCAGGATTTAAAGTAAAATGTCTTCTCATCTTTCTCTCTTCTACATGTTTCATTAGTGGGACCAGTTTTTGACAGCATTTTTCTCACATTCTGTACATTGCTGTGTATTTGTAGAAACGTAGGATGCCAAAACCTGCTGTTTATAGTCGATGAATTGCATCTTAAAATCAGAAAGAAAGACACAACTTGTCCAAACATCCCAAATGTCTAACAAAGCAGATCACTTGCTGCTACCGTCACTGGTCCCCTTCACTACCTGTGGTTCCCTAAGTAGAGTTTAGATTTTGGGAAAGTGGGGTAGAGGAANGCTTACTAAATACTGTTACTCAAGGAACAGTGTAAAGGATAGACAAGTTTAAAACAACATCATGGCAACATTTGCAACCAATGTTTAAAATAAGTTTTAGTAAGAAATAGTAAGTTCTGTGTATTATTACTATACCTATGNGCAACTCTAGCAGTCTGAGGGGTCAATAGACTGAATAGTAAATTTTTCATTAGATTTTTTTAACCCTCCTCATTCTCTCTTTGCTCTTCTTTTTGTATCTCCAAATTCCTGTTTTCCTTTATATCTAGCATTTACCTTTCAGCAATCAAATCCTTTCTTTTGTTCCACTTCTGATTCTCTCATATTTCCCCTGTCTCCTAGGTCTGCATATATGAAACATCTTACTGACTTCATGTTACATTCAAATATTTGGAAATCTGATTTGGGTCATCCTGTGACTAAAAGTCTGTAGAATAAGATTTTTGAAGCCCAAACCATTGCATTAAATAACACATTCAGTATTAAGAAGTATTTTATATGTTACTCAGGATTTAAAGTAAAATGTCTTCTCATCTTTCTCTCTTCTACATGTTTCATTAGTGGGACCAGTTTTTGACAGCATTTTTCTCACATTCTGTACATTGCTGTGTATTTGTAGAAACGTAGGATGCCAAAACCTGCTGTTTATAGTCGATGAATTGCATCTTAAAATCAGAAAGAAAGACACAACTTGTCCAAACATCCCAAATGTCTAACAAAGCAGATCACTTGCTGCTACCGTCACTGGTCCCCTTCACTACCTGTGGTTCCCTAAGTAGAGTTTAGATTTTGGGAAAGTGGGGTAGAGGAAGACGTCATGCCACCGCTGCCAGAAGTCTCGTAGCAGTTACTTGCCATATCTCAACAAAACTTACGATTTCTGTAAGCTGATATTGGAGTTGGGGGCAACAACTCAAGCACGGAGGAAGCTTTTCTTCCAGAGCAGCAGCAATTTACCAGTCACACCAAAGCATGCAATATGCCCCGGCAGGGCTCTCCCACTCTGTTCACAGATTGTTGAGTGCCCACCATAACTATTTAAAAGCTTGGCTTGCACCAGATTCTTAACAGAGCCTGAAAAATCTAGCAGACAATTATATAATGGCTCAGGGAGGAAGGAAGAGGGATGCTCTGCCCCGTGCAGCCAGCACAGGTCCCACAGCTACTGACAGAATTTGAGTCATTTCTTAGCCCAAATGACACTGATGAACTGGAGTTCATGGTGCCATGCTCACTCAACAGCTGGCACCACTCATCAGTGTGGACACAGGGCAAGGACAGCAAGACTCCTCTCTCAAGTGCTGTTTTGAAGCACCACAGATTGAGGGTCAGGAATGGACCCAAAACACTGAGTTAATTCTGAACCAGGTAATACACTGAAAAGAAATATAAAAAAGTATTAGATATAAACTGTGAATTTAGGGTAAATCCATTATTCCAGCTGTAGGATGGAACTTAGAGACTGATATAGAAGTGTGACTGATTTTATTCACAGTTCTGAAAAATGCAGGAGAACTGATGTACAACTGAAAGAGAATGCTGAGGTGTGGTCAGTATATGAAAGAGCCATTTACCAGATTACCGTCAGTGGGGACAGTAGTTTGGGGGTTTCCCTCCTGGATATTCCCATTTATACATTTTTTAGGAATTTTTTAGTCTCTGAAGTGTCTTCCAGATTTTAATTTTGCATTTGATTATTTAATGCAATCAGGTCCAAAACTGGGGAAATGGATGACAACAGAAGAAACACACGCTACAAGAAGCACTGGTTTGAGGAAGGAAGGGGAAATGTCAAGGAAATAAGAGTAGAACCACAGGGCATGGCAATCCCATTGAGTTGTTCTATTCAAGGGCTTCCGTTCTCTTTCTTAGCACTTTCTCATGAAAATAGAAATGTGCCCAAATACTGGTTTGAGATCCAGCATGCAAACACGCAGCCCACAATGGACTTGTGCTTTTATTTTTCCCTAAGGATTCACTTAATAAACATTTTAAGTTCTTTAGCCCTGGATATTTAACTCTAACATGACCAAAAAAAAAAAAAGCTTACTAAATACTGTTACTCAAGGAACAGTGTAAAGGATAGACAAGTTTAAAACAACATCATGGCAACATTTGCAACCAATGTTTAAAATAAGTTTTAGTAAGAAATAGTAAGTTCTGTGTATTATTACTATACCTATG